>JAEUCK010006585.1:0-10993 GCA_017311455.1 Otocyon megalotis megalotis
TTAGGTTTGGGTTACTGAAAGAGTTACGGTACAGGTTAGGGTTAGGTTTAGGTTTAGGGTTAGGTTTACGGTACAGGAAAGGTTTAGGGTTAGGGTTAAGGTTAGGGTTAGGGCTAGGGTTAGGGTTACGGTACCGGTTAGGTTTAGGTTTAGGGTTAGGGTTAGGGTTACCGCACTGGTTAGGGTTAGGGTTAGGGTTAGGATTAGGGTTAGGGTTAGGTTTAGGTTTTCGCTACAGTTTAGGGTTATGGATAGGGATAGGGTTAGTGTTAGGGTTAGGGTTGGTTTGGCATAGAGTTTAGAGTTATGGTTAGGGTTAGGTTACAGGTTAAGTATAGAGGTAGGGTTAGGTTAGGGTTAGGGTTAGGGTTAGGGTTAGGGTTACGGTACAGTGTACGGTAGGGTTAGGTTTATGATACAGTTTAGGGTTAGGGTTAGGGTTAGAGTTAGGGTTACGGTACAGGTTATGTTTAGGGTTAGGGTTAATTTTATGGGACAGGTAAGGATTATGGTCAGGGTTAGGGTTAGGGGTAGGGTTACGTTACAGTTTAGGGTTACGGTTAAGTTTTGGGTTACGGTACAGGTTAGGGTTAGAGTTAGGGTTAGGGTTACGTTCAGCGTTATGGTACAGGTTAGGGTTAGGGTTCGGGTTAGGCTTAGGGTTAGGTTATTTTACAGATTAGGTTTAGGGTGAGGGGTAGTGTTAGGGTTAGGTTTAGTGTTAAGGTTCAGGTTAGGGTTAGGGTTACGGTACTGGTTAGGGTTAGGGTTAGCTTTAGGGTTAGGGTTACGGTACAGGTTATGGTTAGGTTGAGGGTTAGGGTTAGTGTTACGGTACAGTTTAGGGTTAGGGTTAGGGTACGTTACAGTTAAGGGTTACATTTAGGATTAGGGTTACGGTACAAGTTAGGGTTATGGTAAGGTTTAGGGTTAGGAATACGTTATAGGTTAGCGTTAGGGTTAGGTTTAGTGTTAGGTTTAGGGTTATGATACAGGTTAGGTTTAGGGTTAGGTTTTGGGTTAGGGTTACTGTACAGGTAAGTTTTACGGTTATGGTTAGGGTTAGGGTTAGGGTTATGTTTATGGTTACGGTACAGCTTAGGGTAACGTTGAGGGGTAGGGTAGGGTTACGGTACAGGTTAGTGTTCGGGTTAGGGATAGGTTTAGAGTTAGGGTTACCGTACAGGTTAGGGTCCGGGTTAGGGTTAGGGTTAGGGTTAGGTTAGCATTAGGGTTAGGCATGTGGTACAGCTGAGGGTTAGGGGTATGCTTAGGGTTACCGTACAGGTTAGGGTTAGTGTTAGGGTTGCGGTACAGGTTAAGGTTAGGGTTAGGGTTAGGGTTACGGTACCGTTTACGATTAGGTTTAGGCTAAGGGTTGTGGTACATGTTAGGTTTAGGGTTAGGATAAGGGTTACGGAACAAGTTAGGGTTACGGTTAGGTTTAGGGTTAGGGTTAAGTCATAAGTTAGCATTAGGGTTAGGTTTAGGGTTTGGGTTAGGGTTACGGTACAGGTTAGGGTTAGGGTTAGGGTTTCTGTAAGTGTAGGGTTAGGGTTATGGTTGGGGTTTCGATACAAGTTAGGGTGAGGTTTAGTGTTAGGGTTAGGGTTACGGCACAGGTTAGTGTTAGGGTTAGGGTTCGGGATAGGGTCACAGTACAGGTTAGGTTTAGTGTTAGTGGAAGTGTTACGGTACAGTTTAGGATTAGGGTTAGTGTTTCGGTATAGGTTAGTGATAGGCTTAGGGTCAGGGTTACAGTACAGGTTAGGGTTAGGGTTAGGGTTAGGTTTAGGGTTAGGGTTATGGTACAAATTAGGGTTAGGGTTAGGGTTAGTGTTAGGGTTACCGTACTGGTTGTGGTCAGGGTTGGGGTTAGGCTTTGGTTAGGGTTAGGTTAGTGGTACAGGTTAGGGATAGGGATAGGTTTAGGGTTAGGTTTAGGGTTACGGTACAGGTTAGGGTTAGGGTTACGGTTAGGGTAACTTTAGGGTTAGGGTTATGGTACAGGTTATGGTTCTTTTTAGGGTTAGTGTTACGTTTATCGTACAGGTCAGCGTTAGGGTTAGGGTTATGGTATAGGTCAGGTTTAAGTTTAGGTTTAGGGTTAGGTTTAGGGTTACGGTACAAGTTAGGGTTACGGTTCGGTTTAGCGTTAGGGTTACGGTATAGGTTAGCGTTATGGTTAGGGTTAAGGTTAGGTTTAGGGTTACGGTGTAGGTTCGGATTACGTTTAGGCTTAGGGTTAGTGTTAGGGTTACGGTACAGGATAGGATTAGGGTTATGGTTAGGGTAAGGGTTAGTGTTAGGCTTAGGTTTAGGTTTGCCATAGAGTTGAGAATTATGGTTAGGGTTAGGTTACAGGGTAGATTTAGAGCTAGGGTTAGGGTTACGGTTAGGGGTAGGCTTAGGGGTAGGCTTACGGTGCAGGTAAGGGTTTCGGTTAGGTTTAGCGTTAGGGTTAGGTTTACGATACAGTTCAGGGTTACATTTGGGGTAGGGTTAGGGTTTCGGTAGCGGTTAAGGTTAGGGTAAGGTTTGGGATTAGGGTTGCCGTTAGGGTTACGTTACACGTTAGGTTTAGGGTTAGGGTTAGCGTTAATATTAGGGTTAGGGTTAGGTTTACGGTACAGGTTAGGGTTAGGTTTAGGGTTAGGGTTACCGTACAGTTTAGGGTTAGGTTTAGGGTTAGCGTTAAGGTTGCGGTACATCTTAGGGTTAGGTTTAGGTTAAGGGTTTCGGTACAGGTTACGGTTAGGGTTAGGTTTAGGGTTATGGTACAGGTTAGGTTTAGGGTTTGGTTTAGGGTTAGGGTTACGTTACGGTACAGGTTATGGTTAGTTTTAGGGTTAGGATTAGGGTAACCGTACAGGTTAAGGTTAGGTTTAGGTTTAGTGTTATGTTACAGGTTAGGGTTAGTGTTAGTGTTAGGGTTAGGGTTACAGTACAAGTTAGGGCTACGGTTAGGTTTAGGGTTAGGTTTACGGTATAGTTTATTCTTAGTGATAGGGTTTTGTTAGTTTTAGGGTTACGGTACAGGTTAGGGTTATGGTTACGGTTAGGGTTAGGTTTACGGTACAGGTTAGGGTTAGGTTTTGGGTTAGGGTTAGGTTTACGATTCAGGTTATGTTTAGAGTTAGGGTTAGGATTAGGTTTAGGGTTAGGGGAAGTTAGGGTTTCAGTGCCGGTTAGGGTTTGGGTGAGCGTTAGGTTTAGGGTTATGGTACACGTTACAGTTAAGGTTAGGGTTAGGGTTAGGTTTCGGGTTATGGTACAGGTTAGCGTTAGGGTTAGGGTTAGGTTTAAGGTTACCATACAGGTTAGGGTTACGGTTAGGTTTGGCTTACTGAAAGGGTTACGGTACAGGTTAGGGTTAAGTTTAGGTTTAGGGTTAGGTTTACGGTACAGGAAAGGTTTAGGGTTAGGGTTAGGGTTAGGGTTAGGGCTAGGGTTAGGGTTACGGTACCGGTTAAGTTTAGGTTTAGGTTTAGGGTTAGGGTTACTGTACTGGTTAGGGTTAGGGTTAGGGTTAGGGTTAGGTTTTGTTTGCGCTACAGTTTAGGGTTATGGATAGGGATAGGGTTAGTGTTAGGGTTAGGGTTAGGTTTGGCATAGAGTTTAGAGTTAAGGTTAGGGTTAGGTTACATGTTAAGTATAGAGGTACGTTTAGGTTAGTGTTAGGGTTAGGGTTAGGGTTACGGTACAGTGTAGGGTAGGGTTAGGTTTACGATACAGTTTCGGTTAGGGTTAGGGTTAGAGTTAGGGTTACGGTATAGGTTATGTTTAGGGTTAGGGTTAGTTTTATGGGACATTTAAGGATTACGGTCAGGGTTTGGTTTAGTGGTAGGGTTACGTTACAGTTTAGGGTTAGGGTAAGTTTTGGGTTACGGTACAGGTTAGGGTTAGGGTTAGGGTTAGGGTTACGTTCAGCGTTATGGTACAGGTTAGGGTTAGGGTTAGGGTTACTGTAAGTGTAGGGTTATGGTTATGTTTAGAGTTTCGATACAAGTTAGGCTGAGGTTTAGTGTTAGGGTTAGGGTTACGGCACAGGTTAGTGTTGGTGTTAGGGTTAGGGTTAGGGTCACAGTACAGATTAGGTTTAGTGTTAGTGGAAGGGTTACGGTACAGTTTAGGATTAGGGTTAGGGTTTCGGTACAGGTTAGGGATAGGGTTGGGGTCAGGGTTACGGTACAGGTTAGGGTTAGGGTTAGGTTTAGGTTTAGGGTTCGGGTTACGGTACAACTTAGGGTAGGGTTAGGGTTAGTGTTAGGGTTACCGTACAGGTTATGGTCATGGTTAGGGTTAGGCTTTGGTTTAGGGTTAGGTTTGCAGTACAGGTTAGGGATAGGTTTAGGGTTAGGTTTAGGGTTACGGTACAGGTTAGGGTTACGGTGAGGGTAACTTTAGGGTTAGGGTTATGGTATAGGTTATGGTTAGTTTTAGGGTTAGTGTTACATTTATGGTACAGGTCAGGGTTAGGGTTACGGTATAGGTCAGGTTTAAGTTTAGGTTTAGGGTTAGGGTTAGGGTTACGGACCATGTTAGGGTTACGGTTCGGTATAGAGTTAGGGTTATGGTATACGTTAGCGTTAGGGTTAGGGTTAAGGTTAGGTTTAGGGTTACGGTGCAGGTTAGGATTACGTTTAGGGTTAGGGTTAGTGTTAGGGTTACGGTACAGGATAGGATTAGGGTTATGGTTAGGGTAAGGGATAGTGTTAGGGTTAGGGTTAGGTTTGCTATGGAGTTTAGAGCTATGGTTAGGGTTAGGATACAGGGTAGGTTTAGAGGTAGGTTTAGGGTTATGGTTAGGGGTAGGGTTAGGGGTAGGCTTACGGTGCAGGTAAGTGTTAGGGTTAGGTTTAGCGTTAGGGTTGGGTTTACGATACAGTTCAGGGTTAAATTTGGGGTACGGTTAGGGTTACGGTAGTGGTTCGGGTTAGGGTTAGGTTGGGATTAGGGTTGCGGTTAGGGTTACGTTACACGTTAGGTTCAGGGTTAGGGTTAGCGTTAATATTAGGGGTAGGTTTAGGTTTACGGTACAGGTTAGGGTTAGGTTTAGGGTTAGGGTTACCGTACAGTTTAGGGTTAGGTTTAGGGTTAGGGTTAAGGTTGCGGTACATCTTAGCGTTAGGTTTAGGTTTAGGGTTTGGTACAGGTTACGGTTAGGGTTAGGTTTAGGGTTATGGTACAGGTTAGGTTTAGAGTTTGGTTTAGGGTTAGGGTTACGGTTACGGTACAGGTTATGGTTAGTTTTAGGGTTAGGATAAGAGTAACAGTACAGGTTAGGGTTAGGTTTAGGGTTAGTGTTATGTTACAGGTTAGGGTTAGTGTTAGTGTTAGGGTTAGGGTCACACGGTACAAGTTAGGGCTACGGTTAGGTTTAGGGTTAGGGTTACGGTATAGATTTAAAAAGCTTAGTGATAGGGTTAGTGTTAGTTTTAGGGTTACGGTACAAGTTAGGGCTACGGTTAGGTTTAAGGTTAGGGTTACAGTATAGTTTTGGCTTAGTGATAGGGTTAGTGTTAGTTTTAGGGTTACGGTACAGGTTTGGGTTATGGTTATGGTTAGGGTTAGGTTTACAGTACGGGTTAGGGTTAAGCTTTGGGTTAGTGTTAGGGTTACGTTTCTGGTTAGGGTTATTGTTAGGGTTAGGATTAGGTTTAGGGTTAGGGTGAGTTTAGGGTTTCGGTACCGGTTAGGGTTAGGGTGAGCGTTAGGTTTAGGGTTATGGTATACGTTAGGGTTAAGGTTAGGGTTAGGGTTACGGTACAGGTTAGCGTTAGGGTTAGGGTTAGGGTTAGGTTTATAGTACAGGTTAGGGTTAGGGTTAGTGGTATGGTTTCGGTTTAGGTTGGGGTTAGGGTTAGGGTTAGGGTTAGGTTTTGGGTTAGGGTTAGGGTTATGGTACAGGTTAGTTTTAGGGTTAGTGTTAGGGTTAGGGTTATACTACAGGTTAATGTTAGGGTTAGGGTTAGAGTTTGGGTTAGAGTTAGGGTTATGGTACAGTTTAGGCATGGGTTTGGGTTAGGTTTAGGGTTACAGTACAGGTTAGGTTTAGGGTTAGGCTTAGGTTGAGGGAAACGGTATAGTTTAGTTTTAGGGTTAGGTTTAGGTTTATGGTTAGGGTTAGGGTTACGGTAGTGGTTAGGGTTAGGCTTAGTGTTGGGTTTAGGCTTATGGTTAGGGTTACGGTACAGGTTAGGGTTACGGTTAGGGTTAGTGTTACGGTACAGGTTAGGTTAAAGTTTAGGGTTAGGTTTAGGGTTAGGGTTAAGGTCCAAGTTAGGGTTACGGTTAGTTTTAGGGTTAGCGTTACAGTATAGGTTAGCGTTAGGGTTAGGGTTAGGTTTAAGTTTACCGTACAGATTAGGGTTACGGTTAGGTTTGGTTTACTGAAAGGGTTACGGTACAGGTTAGGGTTAGGTTTAGGTTTAGGGTTAGGTTTACGGTACAGGAAAGGTTTAGGGTTAGGGTTAGGGTTAGGGTTAGGGCTAGGGTTAGGGTTACGGTACCGTTTAGGTTTAGGTTTAGGTTTAGGGTTAGGGTTACCGTACTGTTTAGGGTTAGCGTTAGGGTTAGGGTTAGGTTTAGGTTTTCGCTACAGTTTAGGGTTATGGATAGGGATAGGGTTAGTGTTAGGGTTAGGGTTAGGTTTGGCATAGAGTTTAGAGTTATGGTTAGGGTTAGGTTACAGGTTAAGTATAGAGGTAGGGTTAGGGTTAGGGTTAGGGTTAGGGTCACAGTACAGGTTAGGTTTAGTGTTAGTGGAAGGGTTACGGTACAGTTTAGGATTAGGGTGAGGGTTTCGGTACAGTTTAGGGATAGGGTTAGGGTCAGGGTTACGGTACAGGTTAGGGTTAGGGTTAGGGTTAGGGTTAGGGTTAGGGTTAGGGTTACAGTACAACTTAGGGTTAGGGATAGTGTTAGTGTTAGGGTTACCGTACAGGTTATGGTCAGGGTTAGGCTTAGGCTTTGGTTTAGAGTTAGGTTTGTGGTACAGGTTAGGGATAGGTTTAGGGTTAGGTTTAGGGTTACAGTACAGGTTAGGGTTAGGGTTATGGTTAGGGTAACTTTAGGGTTAGGGTTATGGTACAGGTTATGGTTCTTTTTAGGGTTAGTGTTACGTTTATGGTACAGGTCAGCATTAGGGTTAGGGTTACGGTATAGGTCAGGTTTAAGTTTAGGTTTAGGGTTAGGGTTAGGGTTACGGTACAAGTTAGGTTACGGTTCGGTTTAGGGTTAGGGTTACGGTATAGGTTAGCGTTAGGGTTAGGGTTAAGGTTAGGTTTAGGGTTACGGTGCAGGTTAGGATTACGTTTAGGGTTAGGGTTAGTGTTAGGGTTACGGTACAGGATAGGATTAGGGTTATGGATTTGGGGTAGGGGATTAGTGTTAGGGTTAGGGTTAGGTTTGCCATAGAAGTTTGGGGTTATGTTTACAGTTTAGAGCTATGGTTAGGGTTAGGTTAAAGGGTAGGTTTAGAGCTACGGTTAGGGTTACGGTTAGGGGTAGGGTTAGGGGTAGGCTTACGGTGCAGGTAAGTGTTAGGGTTAGGTTTAGCATTAGGGTTAGGTTTCGATACAGTTCAGGGTTAAATTTGGGGTAGGGTTAGGGTTACGGTAGTGGTTAGGGTTAGGGTTAGGTTTGATTTGGTATTAGGGTTAGTTAGGATTTACGTTACACGTGAGTTTAGAGTTAGTTGGGTTAATGTTAGGAATTGCAAGTTGAGTTTAATTTTGTTATGGTTAGCGTTAGGGTTAGGGTTAGGGTTAGGTTTACAGTACAGGTTAGGGTTAGGGTTAGTGGTATGGTTACGGTACAGGTTGGGGTTAGGGTTAGGGTTAGGGTTAGGGTTTGGGTTAGGGTTAGGGTTATGGTACAGGTTAGGTTTAGGGTTAGTGTTAGGGTTAGGGTTATAGTACAGCTTAATGTTAGGGTTAGAGTTAGAAGTAGGGTTAGAGTTAGGGTTATGGTACAGGTCAGGCTTAGGTTTGGTTAGGTTTAGGGTTACAGTACAGGTTAGTGTTAGGGTTAGGCTTAGATTGAGGGAAACGGTATAGTTTAGTTTTAGGGTTAGTTTTAGGTTTATGGTTAGGGTTAGGGTTACGGTAGTGGTTAGGGTTAGGCTTAGTGTTGGGTTTAGGGTTATGGTTAGGGTTACGGTACAGGTTAGGGTTACGGTTAGGGTTAGGGTTACGGTACAGGTTAGGTTAAAGTTTAGGGTTAGGTTTAGGGTTAGGGTTACGGTACAAGTTAAGGGTTACGTTTAGTTTTAGGGTTAGCGTTACAGTATAGGTTAGCGTTAGGGTTAGGGTTAGGTTTAAGGTTACCGTACAGATTAGGGTTACGGTTAGGTTTGGCTTACTGAAAGGGTTACGGTACAGGTTAGGGTTAATTTTAGGTTTAGGGTTAGGTTTACGGTACAGGAAAGGTTTAGGGTTAGGGTTAGGGTTAGGGTTAGGGCTAGGGTTAGGGTTACGGTACCGGTTAAGTTTAGGTTTAGGTTTAGGGTTAGTGTTACCATACTGGTTAGGGTTAGGGTTAGGGTTAGGGTTAGGTTTAGGTTTGCGCTACAGTTTAGGGTTATGGATAGGGATAGGGTTAGTGTTAGGGTTAGGGTTAGGTTTGGCATAGAGTTTAGAGTTATGGTTAGGGTTAGGTTACAGGTTAAGTATAGAGGTAGGGTTAGGTTAGGGTTAGGGTTAGGGTTAGGGTTAGGGTTACGGTACAGTGTACGGTAGGTTTAGGTTTATGATACAGTTT
Organism: Otocyon megalotis megalotis; assembly: GCA_017311455.1. Classification (NCBI taxonomy): domain Eukaryota; kingdom Metazoa; phylum Chordata; class Mammalia; order Carnivora; family Canidae; genus Otocyon; species Otocyon megalotis. Next base: position 8,764 of record JAEUCK010006585.1, read on the forward strand.
AGGGTTAGGGTTAGGGTTAGAGTTAGGGTTACGGTACAGGTTATGTTTAGGGTTAGGGTTAATTTTATGGGACAGGTAAGGATTACGGTCAGGGTTAGGGTTAGGGGTAGGGTTACGTTACAGTTTAGGGTTACGGTTAAGTTTTGGGTTACGGTACAGGTTATGGTTAGGGTTAGGGTTAGGGTTACGTTCAGCGTTATGGTACAGGTTAGGGTTAGGGTTCGGGTTAGGCTTAGGGTTAGGTTATTTTACAGATTAGGTTTAGGGTGAGGGGTAGTGTTAGGGTTAGGTTTAGTGTTACGGTACAGTTTAGTGTTCGGGTTACTGTACCGGTTAGGTTTAGGTTTGCCATAGAGGTTAGGTTTAGCGTTACGGTTCAGGTACAGGAGAGGTTTAGATTTAGGGTTAGGGATAGGGTTAGTGTTAAGGTTCAGGTTAGGGTTAGGGTTACGGTACTGGTTAGGGTTAGGGTTAGCTTTAGGGTTAGGGTTACGGTACAGGTTATGGTTAGGTTGAGGGTTAGGGTTAGTGTTACGGTACAGTTTAGGGTTAGGGTTAGGGTACGTTACAGTTAAGGGTTACATTTAGGATTAGGGTTACGGTACAATTTAGGGTTATGGTAAGGTTTAGGGTTAGGGTTACGTTATAGGTTAGCGTTACGGTTAGGTTTAGTGTTAGGTTTAGGGTTATGATACAGGTTAGGTTTAGGGTTAGGTTTTGGGTTAGGGTTACTGTACAGGTAAGTTTTACGGTTATGGTTAGGGTTAGGGTTAGGGTTATGTTTATGGTTACAGTACAGCTTAGGGTTACGTTGAGGGGTAGGGTAGGGTTACGGTACAGGTTAGTGTTCGGGTTAGGGATAGGTTTAGAGTTAGGGTTACCGTACAGGTTAGGGTCCGGGTTAGGGTTAGGGTTAGGGTTAGGTTAGCATTAGGGTTAGGCATGTGGTACAGCTGAGGGTTAGGGGTATGCTTAGGGTTACCGTACAGGTTAGGGTTAGTGTTAGGGTTGCGGTACAGGTTAAGGTTAGGGTTAGGGTTAGGGTTACGGTACAGTTTACGATTAGGTTTAGGCTAAGGGTTGTGGTACATGTTAGGTTTAGTGTTAGGATAAGGGTTACGGAACAAGTTTGGGTTACGGTTAGGTTTAGGGTTAGGGTTAAGGCATAAGTTAGCATTAGGGTTAGGTTTAGGGTTTGGGTTAGGGTTACGGTACAGGTTAGGGTTAGGGATAGGGTTACTGTAAGTGTAGGGTTAGGGTTATGGTTAGGGTTTCGATACAAGTTAGGGTGAGGTTTAGTGTTAGGGTTAGGTTTACGGCACAGGTTAGTGTTAGGGTTAGGGTTAGGGTTAGGGTCACAGTACAGGTTAGGTTTAGTGTTAGTGGAAGTGTTACGGTACAGTTCAGGATTAGGGTTAGTGTTTCGGTATAGGTTAGTGATAGGCTTAGGGTCAGGGTTGCAATACAGGTTAGGGTTAGGGTTAGGGTTAGGTTTAGGGTTAGGGTTATGGTACAAATTAGGGTTAGGGTTAGGGTTAGTGTTAGGGTTACCGTACTGGTTGTGGTCAGGGTTGGGGTTAGGCTTTGGTTAGGGTTAGGTTTGTGGTACAGGTTAGGGATAGGGATAGGTTTAAGGTTAGGTTTAGGGTTACGGTACAGGTTAGGGTTAGGGTTACGGTTAGGGTAACTTTAGGGTTAGGGTTATGGTACAGGTTATGGTTCTTTTTAGGGTTAGTGTTACGTTTATGGTACAGGTCAGCGTTAGGGTTAGGGTTATGGTATAGTTCAGGTTTAAGTTTAGGTTTAGGGTTAGGTTTAGGGTTACGGTACAAGTTAGGGTTACGGTTCGGTTTAGCGTTAGGGTTACGGTATAGGTTAGCGTTAGGGTTAGGGTTAAGGTTAGGTTTAGGGTTACGGTGTAGGTTCGGATTACGTTTAGGCTTAGGGTTAGTGTTAAGGTTACGGTACAGGATAGGATTAGAGTTATGGTTAGGGTAAGGGTTAGTGTTAGGCTTAGGGTTAGGTTTGCCATAGAGTTGAGAGTTATGGTTAGGGTTAGGTTACAGGGTAGATTTAGAGCTAGGGTTAGGGTTACGGTTAGGGGTAGGCTTAGGGGTAGGCTTACGGTGCAGGTAAGGGTTTCGGTTAGGTTTAGCGTTAGGGTTAGGTTTACGATACAGTTCAGGGTTACATTTGGGGTAGGGTTAGGGTTTCGGTAGCGGTTAAGGTT
>JAEUCK010006587.1:0-12660 GCA_017311455.1 Otocyon megalotis megalotis
GGTTTAGGTTTAGGATTAGGGTTATGGTTCAGGTTAGCGTTACGGTTAGGGTTAGGGTTAGGATTAGGTTTAGGTTTAGGATTAAGGTACCGGTTAGGTTTAGGGTTCTGTTTAGGGTTAGGGTTACTGTACAGCTTACGGTTATGGTTAGGGTTAGCATTAGGGTTAGGGTTACCATACAGGTTAGGTCAGGGTTAGGGTTTGGGTTAGGGTTACGGTTGCGGTTAGAGTTAGGGTTAGGGTTAGGGTTAGGGTTAGTGTTAGGGTTAGGGTTACGGTACAGGTTATGGTGAGGGTAACGGTTAGGGTTACGGTACTGGTTAGGGTTAAAGTTAGGGTTAGGGTTAGGTTTAGGGTGAGGGTTACGGTCCAGGTGGGTTTAGGTTTAGGGTTAGTGTTAGTGTTAGTGTTAGGGTTAGTGTTACGGTACATGTTGGGGTTAGGGTTAGTGTTAGTGTTAGGGATAGGGTTAGGTTTGCCATAGAGGTTAGATTTAGAGTTAAGGTTGTGGTACAGGTTACCGTTAGGGTTAGGGGTATGGTTATGGTACAGGTTAGGGTAAGTTTCAGGGTTAGGGTTACGTTACAGGTTATGGTTCGGGTTAGGGTTAGGTTTTCAGTTCAGGTTAAGGTAAAGGTTAGGTTTAGTGTTACGGTTAGTGTTACGGTACAGGTAAGGGTTACGGTTAGGGTTAGGGTTACGGTACAGGTAAGGGTTATGGTTAGGGTTAGGGTGACGGTTAGGGTTGCGGTACAGTCGTGGGTTAGGGTTACGGGTAGGGTTAGGTTTAGGGTTAGGGTTACGGTACAAGTTAGGCTTAGGGTTAGGGGTAGGGTTACGAACAGGTTAGGGTAAGTTTTAGGGTTAGGGTTACGGTACAGTTTAGGTTTAGGTTTAGGGTTAGGATTTCAGTACAGGTTAGGGTAAAGGTTAGTTTTAAGGTTAGTTTTAGGGTTACGGTACAGCTTAGGTTTAGGGTTATAGTTAGTGTTACGGTACAGGTGAGGGTTACGGCAGGGTTAGGGTTACAGTGAGGGTTATGGTACCATTTAGGTTTAGGGTTAGGTTTAGTGTTAGGTTTACCGTACAGGTTAGGGTTAGGTTTAGGGTTAGGGTTAGGGTTAGGGTTAGGGTTAAGTTTAGGGTTACGATAGAGGTTAGGGTTATGGTTAGAGTTAGGGTTAGAATTAGGTTTACGGTATAGGTTAGGATTAGGTTTAGGGTTAGGGTTAGGATTAGTTTTAGGGTTAGGTTTACGTTTCCGGTTAGGTTTAGGGTTAGTTTTAGGGTTAGGGTTACCGTACAGTTTAGGGTTAGGGTTAGGGTTAGTGTTATGGTACAAGTAAGGGGAAGCGTTGGGGTTATTGTTAGTATTATGACCGGACAGGTTAGGTTTAGGTTTAGGATTAGGGTTATGGTTCAGGTTAGCGTTAGGGTTAGGGTTAGGGTTAGGATTAGGTTTAGGTTTAGGGTTAAGGTACCGGTTAGGTTTAGGGTTCTGTTTAGGGTTAGGGTTACTGTACAGCTTACGGTTATGGTTAGGGTTAGCATTAGGGTTAGGGTTACCATACAGGTTAGATCAGGGTTAGGGTTTGGGTTAGGGTTACGGTTGCGGAACAGGTTATGGTTAGTGTTAGTGTTAGGTATAGGGTTACGGTACAAGTAAGGGTAAGGTTTGGGATTAGTGTTAGTGTTATGGTACCGGACAGGTTAAGTTCAGGGTTTGGGTTAGGGTTAGGGTTAGGGTTAGGGTAAGGATTAGGGGTTAGGGTTAGTGTTAGTGTTAGGGTTGGGTTTAGGGGTTAGGGTTAGGGAAGTGTTAGGGTTAGGGTTAGGGTTATGGGTTAGGGTTAGGTTTAGGGGTTAGGGTTAGGGTTAGGATTAGGATTAGGTTTAGGGGTTAGGGGTTAGGGTTATGGTTAGGGTTATGGTTAGGTTTAGTGGTTAGGGTTAGGGTTAGGGTTAGGGTTTAGGGTTGGGATTAGGGTCAGGCTTAGGGTTAGGGGTTAGTGTTACGGTACAGGTAAGTTTTACTGTTAGGGTTAGGGTTACGCTTAGGGTTAGGTTTAGGGTTTGGTTAGGGTTAGTGTTAGGGTTAGTGTTACTGTACAGGTAAGTTTTACAGTTAGGTTAGGGTTAGGTTTAGGGTTAGGGTTAAGGTCCAGGTAAGTTTTACGGTTAGGGTTAGGGTTAGGGTTAGGGTACGGAACAGGTTAGGGTTAGGGTTTGGGTTAGGGTTAGTGTTAGGGTTAGGGCTACGGTACCGGTTAGGGTTAGGGTTAGGGTTAGGGTTTCGGTACAGTTTAGTGTTAGGGTTAAAATTAGGTTAAACCTTACAGTACAAGTTAGGGTTAGGGTTAGGGTTAGGGTTTGTTTTACGGTACTGGCTACGTTTAGGTTTACGGTTATTGTTACGGTACAGGTAAGTTTTTTTTAATTTTTATTTATTTATGATAGTCACACAAAGAGAGAGAGAGGCAGAGACACAGGCAGAGGGAGAAGCAGGCTCCATGCACCGGGAGCCTGATGTGGGTTTCTATTCCGGGTCTCCACTATTGCGCCCTGGGCCAAAGGCAGGCGCCAAACCGTTGCGCCACCCAGGGATCCCAGTACAGGTAAGCTTTACGGTTAGGGTTAGGGTTATGGTTATGGTTAGGGTTAGGGTTAGTGTAATGGTACAGTAAGTTTTACGGTTAGGCTTAGGTTGAGGGTTAGGTTTACGGTACAGGTTAGAGTTAGGGTTAGGGTTAGGGTTAGTGTTACGGTACAGGTAAGATTTACGGTAGGGTTAGGTTTAGGGTTAGGGTTACGGTACAGGTAAGTTTTACGGTTAGGGTTAGGGTTAGGGTTACAGTACAGGTTAGGGTTAGGGTTTGGGTTAGGGTTAGGGTTAGGCTTAGGGCTACGGTACAGGTAAGTTTTACGGTTAGGGTTAGGATTAGGGTTAGGTTTAGGGTTTGTGTTAGGGTATAGGTAAGTTTTACGGTTAGGGTTAAGGTTATGGTACAGGTTAGGGTAGGGTTTGGGTTACAGTAGGGTTAGGGTTAGGGCTACGGTACTGGTTAGTGTTAGGGTTACGGTTTCGGTACAGTTTACAGTTAGGATTAGGTTTAGGTTTAGCCTTACGGTACAGGTTAGGGTTAGGGTTAGGGTAGGGTTAGGGTTAGGTTTACAGTACTCGTTACGTTTAGGTTTAGGGTATTGTTACGGAACAGGTAAGTGTTATGTTTAGGGTTAGGTTTAGGGTTACGGTACAGCTTAGGTTTAGGGTTAAGGTTAGTGTTAAGGTACAGGGAAGGGTTACAGTAAGGGTTAGGTTACGATTAGGGTTGCGGTACAGTTGTGGGTTAGGGTTACGGGTAGGGTTAGGGTTACGGTTCAGGGTAGGGTTATGTTTAGTGTTAGGGTTAGTTTTACGGTACAGGTGGTTTTACGATTAGCGATATGGTTACGGTTAGGGTTAGGGTTAAGTTTGCCGTACAGGTGTGGTTTTGGTTACGGGTAGGGTTAGTGTTAGGGTTAGGGTTACGGTACAGGTTAGGGTGAGGGTAACGGTTAGGGTTACGGTACAGGTTAGGGTTAAAGTTAGGGTTAGGGTTAGGTTTAGGGTGAGGGTTACGGTCCAGGTGGGTTTAGGTTTAGGTTTAGTGTTAGTGTTAGGGTTAGGGTTAGTGTTACGGTACATGTTGGGGTTAGGGTTAGTGTTAGTGTTAGGGATAGGGTTAGTTTTGCCATAGAGGTAGATTTAGAGTTAAAGTTATGGTACATGTTACCATTAGGGTTAAGGGTATGGTTATGGTACAGGTTAGGGTAAGTTTCAGGGTTAGGGTTACGTTACAGGTTATGGTTCGGGTTAGGGTTAGGTTTTCAGTTCAGGTTACGGTAAAGGTTAGGTTTAGTGTTACGGTTAGTGTTACGGTACAGGTAAGGGTTACGGTTAGGGTTAGGGTTACGGTACAGGTAAGGGTTACGGCAGGGTTAGGGTTACAGTGAGGGTTATGGTACCATTTAGGTTTAGGGTTAGGTTTAGTGTTAGGTTTACCGTACAGATTAGGGTTAGGTAGGGTTAGGGTTAGGGTTAGGGTTAGGGTTAAGTTTAGGGTTACGATAGAGGTTAGGGTTATGGTTAGAGTTAGGGTTAGAATTAGGTTTACGGTATAGGTTAGGATTAGGTTTAGGGTTAGGGTTAGGGTTAAGGTACAGGTTAGGGTTAGGGTTATGTTTAGGGTTAGTTTTAGGGTTAGGTTTACGTTTCCGGTTAGGTTTAGGGTTAGGTTTAGGGTTAGGGTTACCGTACAGGTTAGGGTTAGGGTTAGGGTTAGGGTTAGTGTTATGGTACAAGTAAGGGGAAGCGTTGGGGTTAGTGTTAGTATTATGACCGGACAGGTTAGGTTCAGGGTTAGGGTTAGGGTTAGGGTGAGGGTTACGGTACAGGTAAGGGTTACGGTTAGGGTTAGGGTGACGGTTAGGGTTGCGGTACAGTCGTGGGTTAGGGTTACGGGTAGGGTTAGGTTTAGGGTTAGGGTTACGGTACAAGTTAGGCTTAGGGTTAGGGGTAGGGTTATGAACAGGTTAGGGTAAGTTTTAGGGTTAGGGTTACGGTACAGGTGCTTTTAGGTTTAGGGTTAGTGTTAGTGTTAGGGTTAGGGTTAGTGTTACGGTACATGTTGGGGTTAGGGTTAGTGTTAGTGTTAGGGATAGGAATAGTTTTGCCATAGAGGTAGATTTAGAGTTAAAGTCATGGTACATGTTACCGTTAGGGTTCAGGGTATGGTTATGGTATAGGTTAGGGTAAGTTTCAGGGTTAGGGTTACGTTACAGGTTATGGTTCGGGTTAGGGTTAGGTTTTCAGTTCAGGTTACGGTAAAGGTTAGGTTTAGTGTTACGGTTAGTGTTACGGTACAGGTAAGGGTTACGGTTAGGGTTAGGGTTACGGTACAGGTAAGGGTTACGTTTAGGGTTAGGGTGACTGTTAGGGTTGCGGTACAGTCGTGGGTTAGGGTTACGGGTAGGGTTAGGTTTAGGGTTAGGGTTACGGTACAAGTTAGGCTTAGGGTTAGGGGTAGGGTTACGAACAGGTTAGGGTAAGTTTTAGGGTCAGGGTTACGGTACAGTTTATGTTTAGGTTTAGGGTTAGGATTTCAGTACAGGTTAGGGTAAAGGTTAGTTTTAGGGTTAGGTTTAGGGTTACGGTACAGCTTAGGTTTAGGGTTAGGGTTAGTGTTACGGTACAGTAAGGGTTACGGCAGGGTTAGGGTTACAGTGAGGGTTATGGTACCATTTAGGTTTAGGGTTAGGTTTAGGGTTAGGTTTACCGTACAGGTTAGCGTTAGCTTTAGGGTTAGGGTTAGGGTTAGGGTTAGGGTTAAGTTTAGGGTTACGATAGAGGTTAGGGTTATGGTTAATTAGGTTTACGGTATAGGTTAGGATTAGGTTTAGGGTTAGGGTTAGGGTTAAGGTACAGGTTAGGGTTAGGGTTATGTTTAGGGTTAGGGTTAGGATTAGTTTTAGGGTTAGGTTTACGTTTCCGGTTAGGTTTAGGGTTAGGTTTAGGGTTAGGGTTACCGTACAGGTTAGGGTTAGGGTTAGGGTTAGGGTTAGTGTTATGGTACAAGTAAGGGGAAGCGTTGGGGTTAGTGTTAGTATTATGACCGGACAGGTTAGGTTCAGGGTTAGGGTTAGGGTTAGGGTGAGGGTTACGGTACAGGTAAGGGTTACGGTTAGGGTTAGGGTGACGGTTAGGGTTGCGGTACAGTCGTGGGTTAGGGTTACGGGTAGGGTTAGGTTTAGGGTTAGGGTTACGGTACAAGTTAGGCTTAGGGTTAGGGGTAGGGTTACGAACAGGTTAGGGTAAGTTTTAGGGTTAGGGTTACGGTACAGTTTAGGTTTAGGTTTAGGGTTAGGATTTCAGTACAGGTTAGGGTAAAGGTTAGTTTTAGGGTTAGGTTTAGGGTTACGGTACAGCTTAGGTTTAGGGTTAGGGTTAGTGTTACGGTACAGGTAAGGGTTACGGCAGGGTTAGGGTTACAGTGAGGGTTATGGTACCATTTAGGTTTAGGGTTAGGTTTAGTGTTAGGTTTACCGTACAGATTAGGGGGTTAGGGTTAGGGTTAGGGTTAGGGTTAGGGTTAGGGTTAAGTTTAGGGTTACGATAGAGGTTGGGGTTATGGTTAGAGTTAGGGTTAGAATTAGGTTTACGGTATAGGTTAGGATTAGGTTTAGGGTTAGGGTTAGGGTTAAGGTACAGGTTAGGGTTAGGGTTATGTTTAGGGTTAGGGTTAGGATTAGTTTTAGGGTTAGGTTTACGTTTCCGGTTAGGTTTAGGGTTAGGTTTAGGGTTAGGGTTACCGTACAGGTTAGGGTTAGGGTTAGGGTTAGTGTTATGGTACAAGTAAGGGGAAGCGTTGGGGTTAGTGTTAGTATTATGACCGGACAGGTTAGGTTTAGGTTTAGGATTAGGGTTATGGTTCAGGTTAGCGTTAGGGTTAGGGTTAGGGTTAGGATTAGGTTTAGGTTTAGGGTTAAGGTACCGGTTAGGTTTAGGGTTCTGTTTAGGGTTAGGGTTACTGTACAGCTTACGGTTATGGTTAGGGTTAGCATTAGGGTTAGGGTTACCATACAGGTTAGGTCAGGGTTAGGGTTTGGGTTAGGGTTACGGTTGCGGAACAGGTTATGGTTAGGGTTAGGGTTAGGTATAGGGTTACGGTACAAGTAAGGGTAAAGTTTGGGATTAGTGTTAGTGTTATGGTACCGGACAGGTTAAGTTCAGGGTTTGGGTTAGGGTTAGGGTTAGGGTTAGGGTAAGGATTAGGGGTTAGTGTTAGTGTTAGTGTTCGGGTTGGGGTTAGGGGTTAGGGTTAGGGAAGTGTTAGGGTTAGGGTTAGGGTTATGGGTTAAGGTTAGGTTTAGGGGTTAGGGTTAGGGTTAGGGTTAGGATTAGGATTAGGTTTAGGGGTTAGGGGTTAGGGTTATGGTTAGGGTTATGGTTAGGTTTAGTGGTTAGGGTTAGGGTTAGGGTTAGGGTTTAGGGTTAGGATTAGGGTCAGGCTTAGGGTTAGGGGTTAGTGTTACGGTACAGGTAAGTTTTACGGTTAGGGTTAGGGTTACATTTAGGGTTAGGGCTAGGGTTTGGTTAGGGTTAGTGTTAGGGTTAGTGTTACGGTACAGGTAAGTTTTACAGTTAGGTTAGGGTTAGGTTTAGGGTTAGGGTTAAGGTACAGGTAAGTTTTACGGTTAGGGTTAGGGTTAGGGTTACGGAAGAGGTTAGGGTTAAGGTTTGGGTTAGGGTTAGTGTTAGGGTTAGGGCTACGGTACCGGTTAGGGTTAGGGTTAGGGTTAGGGTTAGGGTTTCGGTACAGTTTAGTGTTAGGGTTAGGATTAGGTTAAACCTTACAGTACAGGTTAGGGTTAGGGTTAGGGTTAGGGTTTGTTTTACGGTACTGGCTACGTTTAGGTTTACGGTTATTGTTACGGTACAGGTAAGTTTTTTTTTTAATTTTTATTTATTTATGATAGTCACACAAAGAGAGAGAGAGGCAGAGACACAGGCAGAGGGAGAAGCAGGCTCCATGCACCGGGAGCCTGATGTGGGATTCTATCCGGGTCTCCAGGATCGCGCCCTGGGCCAAAGGCAGGCGCCAAACCGTTGCGCCACCCAGGGATCCCAGTACAGGTAAGTTTTACGGTTAGGGTTAGGGTTATGGTTATGGTTAGGGTTAGGGTTAGTGTAATGGTACAGTAAGTTTTACGGTTAGGCTTAGGTTGAGGGTTAGGTTTACGGTACAGGTTAGAGTTAGGGTTAGGGTTAGGGTTAGTGTTACGGTACAGGTAAGATTTACGGTAGGGTTAGGTTTAGGGTTAGGGTTACGGTACAGGTAAGTTTTACGGTTAGGGTTAGGGTTAGGGTTACAGTACAGGTTAGGGTTAGGGTTTGGGTTAGGGTTAGGGTTAGGCTTAGGGCTACGGTACAGGTAAGTTTTACGGTTAGGGTTAGGATTAGGGTTAGGTTTAGGGTTTGTGTTAGGGTATAGGTAAGTTTTACGGTTAGGGTTAAGGTTATGGTACAGGTTAGGGTAGGGTTTGGGTTACAGTAGGGTTAGGGTTAGGGCTACGGTACTGGTTAGTGTTAGGGTTAGGGTTTCGGTACAGTTTACGGTTAGGATTAGGTTTAGGTTTAGCCTTACGGTACAGGTTAGGGTTAGGGTTAGGGTAGGGTTAGGGTTAGGTTTACGGTACTCGTTACGTTTAGGTTTAGGTTATTGTTACGGAACAGGTAAGTGTTATGTTTAGGGTTAGGTTTAGGGTTACGGTACAGCTTAGGTTTAGGGTTAAGGTTAGTGTTAAGGTACAGGGAAGGGTTACAGTAAGGGTTAGGTTACGATTAGGGTTGCGGTACAGTTGTGGGTTAGGGTTACGGGTAGGGTTAGGGTTACGGTTCAGGGTAGGGTTATGTTTAGTGTTAGGGTTAGTTTTACGGTACAGGTGGTTTTACGATTAGCGATATGGTTACGGTTAGGGTTAGGGTTAAGTTTGCCGTACAGGTGTGGTTTTGGTTACGGGTAGGGTTAGTGTTAGGGTTAGGGTTACGGTACAGGTTAGGGTGAGGGTAACGGTTAGGGTTACGGTACAGGTTAGGGTTAAAGTTAGGGTTAGGGTTAGGTTTAGGGTGAGGGTTACGGTCCAGGTGGGTTTAGGTTTAGGGTTAGTGTTAGTGTTAGGGTTAGGGTTAGTGTTACGGTACATGTTGGGGTTAGGGTTAGTGTTAGTGTTAGGGATAGGGTTAGTTTTGCCATAGAGGTAGATTTAGAGTTAAAGTTATGGTACATGTTACCGTTAGGGTTAAGGGTATGGTTATGGTACAGGTTAGGGTAAGTTTCAGGGTTAGGGTTACGTTACAGGTTATGGTTCGGGTTAGGGTTAGGTTTTCAGTTCAGGTTAAGGTAAAGGTTAGGTTTAGTGTTACGGTTAGTGTTACGGTACAGGTAAGGGTTACGGTTAGGGTTAGGGTTACGGTACAGGTAAGGGTTACGGTTAGGGTTAGGGTGACGGTTAGGGTTGCGGTACAGTCGTGGGTTAGGGTTACGGGTAGGGTTAGGTTTAGGGTTAGGGTTACGGTACAAGTTAGGCTTAGGGTTAGGGGTAGGGTTACGAACAGGTTAGGGTAAGTTTTAGGGTTAGGGTTACGGTACAGTTTATGTTTAGGTTTAGGGTTAGGATTTCAGTACAGGTTAGGGTAAAGGTTAGTTTTAGGGTTAGGTTTAGGGTTACGGTACAGCTTAGGTTTAGGGTTAGGGTTAGTGTTACGGTACAGGTAAGGGTTACGGCAGGGTTAGGGTTACAGTGAGGGTTATGGTACCATTTGGTTTAGGGTTAGGTTTAGTGTTAGGTTTACCGTACAGATTAGGGTTAGGGTTAGGGTTAGGGTTAGGGTTAGGGTTAAGTTTAGGGTTACGATAGAGGTTAGGGTTATGGTTAGAGTTAGGGTTAGAATTAGGTTTACGGTATAGGTTAGGATTAGGTTTAGGGTTAGGGTTAGGGTTAAGGTACAGGTTAGGGTTAGGGTTATGTTTAGGGTAGGGTTAGGATTAGTTTTAGGGTTAGGTTTACGTTTCCGGTTAGGTTTAGGGTTAGGTTTAGGGTTACGGTACAGCTTAGGTTTAGGGTTAGGGTTAGTGTTACGGTACAGGTAAGGGTTACGGCAGGGTTAGGGTTACAGTGAGGGTTATGGTACCATTTAGGGTTAGGGTTAGGTTTAGAGGTTAGGGTATGGGTTAGGGGTTAGGGTTAGTGTTAGGGAAGGGTTAGAGTTAGGGTTAGGGTTAGGGGTTAGTTTTAGGGTCAGGGGTTAGGGTTAGGGATAGGGTTAGGGTTATGTTTAGGGGTAGGAGTTAGTGTTAGGGTTATGGTTAGGGTTAGGCTTAGGGGTTAAAGTTAGGGTTAGGGTTAGGGTTAGGGGTTAGGGTTATGGTTAGGGTTAGGTTTAGGGGTAGGGGTTAGGTTTAGGGTTAGGGTTAGGGGTTATGTGTAGGTTTAGGGTTAGGTTTGGGTAGGGTTCAGGGTTAGGGTTAGTGTGTCTAAGGTTCAGGAATACGGTTAGGGTTAGGGTTAGGTTTAGGGATTTGGTTAGGGTTAGGGTTAGGGTTAGGGTTAAGTTGAGGGTTTAGGGTTAGGGTTAGGGTTAGGCGTTAGCGTTAGTGTTAGGGTTAGGTTTAGGGTTAGGGGTTAGGATTAGTGTTAGGTTTAGGGTTAGTGTTAGGGTTACGGTTAGGTTTAGGGTTAGGGTTAGGGTTAGGGTTAGGGTTAGGGTTCGGTGTCAGGGTTATGGTTAAGGTTAGGGTTAGGTTAGGGGTTAGGTTTAGTGTTAGGGTTAGGGTTAGAGTTAGGGTTAGGGTTAGTGTTTGGGTTAGTTTTAGGGTTAGGGTTAGTGTTATGATACAGGTAAGTTTTACGGTTAGGGTTAATGTACGGTTAGGTTTAGGGTTAGGGTTGACATACAGGTGTGGTTTAGTGCTACGGGTAGGGTTAGGGTTAGTGTTAGGGTTAGGTTTACAGTACAGATTAGGGTGAGGGTAAGGGTTAGGGTTAAGTTACAGGATAGGGTTAAGTTTAGGTTTAGGGTTAGGTTTAGGCTGAGGGTTACGGTAAAGGTTGGGTTTAGGTTTAGGTTTAGGGTTAGGGTTAAGGTTAGGGTTAGGTTTATGGTGCAGGTAAGGGTTAGGGTTAGGTTTAGGGATACGGTATAGGTTAGGGTTAGGGTTGGGGTCATGGTTAGGGTGACGTTCATGTCAGGAATAGGATTAGGGTTATGGTACAGGTTAGGGTTAGGTTTATGGTTAGGGTTAGGGTAGAGTTAGGGTTATGGTACCGTTTAGTTTTACGGTTAGGTTCAGGGTTAGGTTTACCATACAGGTTAGGGTTAGGGCTAGGGTTACGTTTACGTTTAGGGTTAGGGTTAGGTTTAGAGTTACCGTACAGGTTAGAGTTAGGGTCAAGGTTAGGGTTAGGTTTAGGGTTTGGGTTACGGTTACGGTTATTGTTACGGTAGGGTTTAAGGTTACGGATAGGGTTAGGGTTAGAATTAGGTTTACGGTATAATTTAGGGTTAGGTTTAGGTTTAGGGTTAGGGTTATGGTACAGGTAAGGGTTAGGGTTAGGGTGAGGGTTAGGGTTAGGGTTAGGATTAGGTTTAGGTTTAGGGTTAAGGTACCGGTTAGGTTTAGGGTTATGTTTAGTGTTAGGGTTACTGTAGAGCTTACGGTTATGGTTAGGGTTAGCATTAGGGTTAGGGTTAGGGTTAGGGTTAGGGTTAGGGTAAGGATTAGGGGTTAGGGTTAGTGTTAGTGTTAGGGTTGGGGTTAGGGGTTAGGGTTAGGGAAGTGTTAGGGTTAGGGTTAGGGTTATGGGTTAGGGTTAGGTTTAGGGGTTAGGGTTAGGGTTAGGGTTAGGAGTTAGGGGTTAGGGTTATGGTTAGGGTTATGGTTTGGTTTAGTGGTTAGGGTTACGGTTAGGGTTAGGGTTTAGGGTTAGGATTAGGGTCAGGCTTAGGGTTAGGGGTTAGTGTTACGGTACAGGTAAGTTTTAAGGTTAGGGTTTGGGTTAGGGTTTGGTTAGGTTTAGTGTTAGTGTTAATGTTACGGTACAGGTAAGTTTTACAGTTAGGTTAGGGTTAGGTTTAGGGTTAGGGTTAGTGTTAAGGTACAGGTAAGTTTTACGGTTAGGGTTAGGGTTAGGGTTACGGAACAGGTTAGGGTTAGGGTTTGGGTTAGGGTTAGTGTTAGGGTTAGGGCTACGATACCGCTTAGGGTTAGGGTTAGGTTTAGGGTTTCGGTACAGTTTAGTGTTACGGTTAGGGTTAGGTTAAGCCTTACAGTACAGGTTAGGGTTAGGGTTAGGGTTAGTGTTTGTTTTACGTTACTGGTTACGTTTAGGTTTAGGGTTATTGTTACGGTACAGGTAAGTTTTACGGTTAGGGTTAGGGTTATGGTTATGGTTAGGGTTAGGGTTAGTGTAACGGTACAGGTAAGTTTTACGGTTAGGTTTCGTTGAGGGTTAGGTTTACGGTACTCGTTACGTTTAGGTTTAGGTTATTGTTACGGAACAGGTAAGTGTTATGTTTAGGGTTAGGTTTAGGGTTAGGTTTAGGGTTACGGTACAGCTTAGGTTTAGGGTTAAGGTTAGTGTTAAGGTACAGGTAAGGGTTACAGTAAGGGTTAGGTTACGGTTAGGGTTGCGGTACAGTTGTGAGTTAGGGTTACGTGTAGGGTTAGGGTTACGGTTCAGGGTAGGGTTATGTTTAGTGTTAGGGTTAGTTTTACGGTACAGGTGGTTTTACGATTAGGGATATGGTTACGGTTAGGGTTAGGGTTAAGGTTGCCGTACAGGTGTGGTTTAGGGTTACTGGTAGGGTTAGTGTTAGGGTTAGGGTTACGGTACAGGTTAGGGTGAGGGTAACGGTTAGGGTTATGGTACAGGTTAGGGTTAAAGTTAGGGTTAGGGTTAGGTTTAGGGTGAGGGTTACGGTCCAGGTGGGTTTAGGTTTAGGGTTAGTGTTAGCGTTAGGGTTAGGGTTAGGGTTAGTGTTACGGTACATGTTGGGGTTAGGGTTACTGTTAGTGTTACTGATAGGGTTAGTTTTGCCATAGAGGTAGATTTAGAGTTAAA
>JAEUCK010006588.1:0-73755 GCA_017311455.1 Otocyon megalotis megalotis
TTACCGTATAGGTAAGGGATAGCATTAGGGTTAGTGTTAGAGTTACGGTACAGGTTAGTTTTAGGGTTAGGGTTAGGGATAGGTGAAGGGCAGGGTTAGTGTTACGGTACATGTTAGGGTTAGGATAGTGAGGGGGTTAGGTTTAGGTTACAGTACAGGTTATGGTTAGGTTTAGGTTTAGGGTTAGGGTTACAGGACAGGTTATGGTTAGGTTTAGGGTTACAGTAAAGGTTAGGGTTAAGGTTCGGTTTAGGGTTGTGGTACAGATTAGGGATAGGGTTGCTGTTAGGTTTAACGTACAGGTTAGGGTTAGGGTTAGGCTTAGGGTTAGGGTTAGGGTTACCACACAGGTTAGTGTCAGGGTTTAGGGTTGGCGTTAGGGTTAGTGTTAGTGTTACGGTACAGGTTAGGTTTAGGGTTAGTTTTAGGATTAGGGTTAGAGTTGCGGTACAGGTTATGGTTAGGTTTAGGATTAGAGTTAGGGTTACGGTACAGGTTAGGGTTAAGGTTAGGGTTAGGATTAGTGTTATGTTTACGGTACAGAGTAGGGTTAGGTTTAGGGTTAGTGTTAGGGTTAGGGTTACGATACAACTTAGGGTTAGGGATATGTTAGGGTTAGTGTTACGGTACAGGTTAGTGTTACTGTTAGGTGTAGGGTTATGGTTAGGTTTACAGTATAGTTTAGGGTTATTGTTAGTGGTAGGGTTTCGGTACAGGTTAGGGTTAGGGTTAGGGTTAGGGTAATGGTAGTGGTTAGGGTTAGGTTAGGGTTGGGTTAAGGTTTACGGATAGGGTTACGGTACAGGATAGGTTTACATTTAGGGTTAGGGTAAGAGTTAGGGTTAAGGTTAGGGATAGGGATAGGGTTAGGTTTAGTGTTGGGTTTACGGTCCAGGTTAGGGTTAGGGTTAAGATTAGGGTTACTGTATAGGTAAGGGATAGCGTTAGGGTTAGTGTTAGAGTTACGGTACAGGTTAGTTTTAGGGTTAGGGTTAGGGATAGGTGAAGGGCAGGGTTAGTGTTACGGTATATGTTAGGGTTAGGGTTAGTGTGAGGGTTAGGTTCAGGTTACGGTACAGAATATGGTTAGGTTTAGGTTTAGGGTTAGGGTTACAGGACAGGTTATGGTTAGGTTTATGGTTACGGTACAGGTTAGGGTTAGGGTTCGGGTTAGGGTTGTGGTACAGATTAGGGATAGGGTTACTGTTAGGTTTACCGTACAGGTTAAGGTTAGGGTTAGGATTAGGGTTATGTTTACGGTACAGGGTAGGGTTAGGGTTAGGGTTAGTGTTAGGGTTAGGGTTAGGATACAACTTAAGGTTAGGGATATGTTAGGGTTAGTGTTACGGTACAGGTTAGTGTTACTGTTAGGTGTAGGGTTATGGTTAGGTTTACAGTATAGTTTAGGGTTAGGGTTAGTGGTAGGGTTACGGTACAGGTTAGGGTTAGGGTTAGGGTTAGGGTTACCATACAGGTTAGGGTTAGGGTTAGGGTTAGGGTTGCGGTACCGGTTAGAGTTAGGGTTAGGGTTACAGTACAGGTTAGGAATAGAGTTACGGTTAGGGTTACGGTACAGGTTAGGATTAGGTTTAGTGTTACTGTACCAGTAAGGTTTATGGTTAGGGTTAGGTTTAGGGTTAGGATTAGGGTTAGCGTTGCCGTACAGGTGAGGGTTAGGGTTACGTGTAGGGTTAGTGTTAGGGTTATGGTACAGGTTAGTGTGAGGTTTAGGGTTAGGGTTATGGTACAGTTTAGGTTTAGGGGTAGGGTTAGGTTTAGGGTGAGAGTTACAGTACAGGTTTGGTTTAGGTTTAGTGTTAGGGTTAGGGTATTGGTACAGGTTAGGTTTAGGTTTAGGTTTATGGTTAGGGTTAGGGTTTCTGTTAAATTACAGGTTAGGATTAGGGTTATTGTTAATTTTAGGGTTAGGTTAGGGTTAGGGTTAGGGTTAGGGTTAGGGTTAGGGTTAGGTTAGGGTGAGAGTTACGATAGTAATTGGGTTTAGGTTTAGGGTTAGTGTTAGGTTAGGGTTATGGTACAGGATATGTTTAGGTTTAGGGTTAGGGTTAGGGTTACGATACAAGTTAGGGTTAGGTTTGTGTTAGGGTTAGGGTTACAGCACAGGTTAGTGTTACAGTTAGGTTTAGGGTAAGGGTTAAGTTTACAACACAGGTTAGGGTTAGGGTCTGTGGTAGGGTTACGGTACAGGTTAGTGTTAAGGTTAGGGTTAGGGTTACGGTATAGTTTAGGGTTAGGGTTAGGGTTATGTTTTTGGTACAGGTTAGGGTTAGGGTTAGGGTTAGTGTTACGGGAGAGGTTAGAGTTATGGTTAGGGTTAGGGTTAGGTTTAGGGTTAGGGTTACGGGACAGGTTAGGTTTATTGTTAGGGTTAGTGTTATGGTATCGGAAAGAGTAAAGGTTACTATTAGCGTTAGGGTTAGGTTTAGGGTTAGGGTTAGGGTTAGGGTTGCTGTACAAGTGTGGGTTAGGGATACGGTTCGGGTTAGGGTTACGGTACAGGTTAGGGTGAGGGTTGGGGTTAGGGTTACGTATAGGTTAGGGTGAGGTTTAGGGTTTGGTTTAGGGTGATGATTACGGTACAGGTTGGGTTTAGGTTTAGGGTTAGGGTTAGGATTAGGTTTATGGTACATGTTAGGTTTAGAGTTAGGGTTAGGGTTAGGTTTAGGGTTAGGGTTAGGGTTAGACTTAAGGTACAGGTTAGAGTTAGGGTTAGTGTTAGAGTTAGGGTTAGGTTTGCCATAGAGGTTACGGTTAGGGTTAGGGTGCACGTTAGGTAGAGGTAGGGTTAGGGTTAGGGTTAGGGTTAGGGTTAGGGTTGCCCTACAAGTGTGGGTTAGGGATATGGGTAGGGTTAGGGTTACGTTACAGGTTAGGTGAGGGTTCGGGTTAGGGTTACGGTATAGGTTAGGGTTAGGGTTAGGTTTAGGGTGAGGATTACGGTACAGATTGGGTTTAGGTTTAGGGTTAGGATTAGGGTTAGAGTTATGGTACATGTTAGGTTTAGAGTTAGGGTTAGGGTTAGGTTAGGGTTAGTGTTAAGGTACAGGTTAGAGATAGTGTTAGTGTTGGGGTTAGGGTTAGGTTGGCCATAGAGTTTAGGGTTAGGGTTAGAGTGCAGTTTAGGTTTAGAGTTAGGGTTAGGGTTAGGGTTAGGGTAGGGTTAGGGTTACGGTTACGGTACAGGTTAGGTTTATGGTTAGGGTTAGGGTTAGTGTTACGGTACAGGTTAGGTTTAGGGTTAGGGTTAGGGCTAGGGTTAGGTTTGCCATAGAGGTTAGGGTTAGGTTTAGGTTGAGTGTACAGGTTAGGTTTAGATTTAGGGTTAAGGTTAGAGTTAGGTTTACAGTATAGTTTAGGGTTAGGGTTACGGTACAGAGTAGGGTTAGGGTTAGGTTTAGGGTTATGGTACTGGTTAGGGTTAGGGTTACGTTACAGTACACGTTAGGTTTAGAGTTAGGGTTAAGGTTAGGGTTAGGGGTACAGAACAG
Source organism: Otocyon megalotis megalotis (assembly GCA_017311455.1). Lineage (NCBI taxonomy): Eukaryota > Metazoa > Chordata > Mammalia > Carnivora > Canidae > Otocyon > Otocyon megalotis. The sequence continues at coordinate 3,510 of JAEUCK010006588.1, forward strand.
GTTAGGGTTAGGTTTACAGTAAAGGTTAGGGTTAGGGTTACGGTACAGAGTAGGGTTAGGGGTAGGTTTAGGGTTACCATACAGGTTAGGGTTAGGGTTAGGGTTACAATACAGGTTAGGTTTAGGTTTACGGAAACTTTAGGTTTAGGGTTAGGTGTAGGGTTAGGTTTAGGTTTAAGGTACAGATAAGGGTTACGTTTAGGGTTAGGGTTCGGGTTAGGGTTGTGGTACAGATTAGGTTTAGGTTTACTGTTTGGTTTACCGTACAGGTTAGGGTTAGGGTTAGGGTTAATGTTAGGGTTAGGGTTAGGGTTACCACAGAAGGTAGTGTCTGGGTTAGGGTTGGGGTTAGGGTTAGTGTTAGTGTTACGGTACAGGTTAGGGTTAGGGTTAGGGTTAGGATTAGGGTTAGGATTAGGTTTGGGGTTGCGGTACAGGATATGTTAGGTTTAGGGTTAGAGTTAGGGTTACGGTACAGGTTAGGGTTAAGGTTAGTGTTAGGATTAGGGTTATGTTTACGGTACAGGGTAGGGTTAGGTTTAGGGTTAGTGTTAGGATTAGGGTTACGATACAATTAGGGTTAGGGTTATGTTAGGGTTAGTGTTACGGTACAGGTTAGTGTTACTGTTAGGTGTAGGGTTATGGTTAGGTTTACAGTATAGGTTAGGGTTAGGGTTAGTGGTAGGGTTACTGTACAGGTTAGGGTTAGGGTTAGGGTTAGGGTTACGGTAGTGGTTAGGGTTAGGTTTAGGGTTGGGTTAAGGTTTACGGATAGGGTTACGGTCCAGGTTAGGGTTACGTTTAGGGTTAGGGTAAGGGTTAGGGTTAAGGTTAGGGATAGCGATAGGGTTAGGTTTAGTGTTGGGTTTACGGTCCCGGTTAGGGTTAGGGTTAAGATTAGGGTTACCGTATAGGTAAGGGATAGCATTAGGGTTAGTGTTAGAGTTACGGTACAGGTTAGTTTTAGGGTTAGGGTTAGGGATAGGTGAAGGGCAGGGTTAGTGTTACGGTACATGTTAGGGTTAGGATAGTGAGGGGGTTAGGTTTAGGTTACAGTACAGGTTATGGTTAGGTTTAGGTTTAGGGTTAGGGTTACAGGACAGGTTATGGTTAGGTTTAGGGTTACAGTAAAGGTTAGGGTTAAGGTTCGGTTTAGGGTTGTGGTACAGATTAGGGATAGGGTTGCTGTTAGGTTTAACGTACAGGTTAGGGTTAGGGTTAGGCTTAGGGTTAGGGTTAGGGTTACCACACAGGTTAGTGTCAGGGTTTAGGGTTGGCGTTAGGGTTAGTGTTAGTGTTACGGTACAGGTTAGGATTAAGGTTAGTTTTAGGATTAGGGTTAGGGTTGCGGTACAGGTTATGGTTAGGTTTAGGATTAGAGTTAGGGTTACGGTACAGGTTAGGGTTAAGGTTAGGGTTAGGATTAGTGTTATGTTTACGGTACAGGGTAGGGTTAGGTTTAGGGTTAGTGTTAGGGTTAGGGTTACGATACAACTTAGGGTTAGGGATATGTTAGGGTTAGTGTTACGGTACAGGTTAGTGTTACTGTTAGGTGTAGGGTTATGGTTAGGTTTACAGTATAGTTTAGGGTTATTGTTAGTGGTAGGGTTACGGTACAGGTTAGGGTTAGGGTTAGGGTAATGGTAGTGGTTAGGGTTAGGTTAGGGTTGGGTTAAGGTTTACGGATAGGGTTACGGTACAGGATAGGTTTACATTTAGGGTTAGGGTAAGAGTTAGGGTTAAGGTTAGGGATAGGGATAGGGTTAGGTTTAGTGTTGGGTTTACGGTCCAGGTTAGGGTTAGGGTTAAGATTAGGGTTACCGTATAGGTAAGGGATAGCGTTAGGGTTAGTGTTAGAGTTACGGTACAGGTTAGTTTTAGGGTTAGGGTTAGGGATAGGTGAAGGGCAGGGTTAGTGTTACGGTATATGTTAGGGTTAGGGTTAGTGTGAGGGTTAGGTTCAGGTTACGGTACAGAATATGGTTAGGTTTAGGTTTAGGGTTAGGGTTACAGGACAGGTTATGGTTAGGTTTATGGTTACGGTACAGGTTAGAGTTAGGGTTCGGGTTAGGGTTGTGGTACAGATTAGGGATAGGGTTACTGTTAGGTTTACCGTACAGGTTAAGGTTAGGGTTAGGATTAGGGTTATGTTTACGGTACAGGGTAGGGTTAGGGTTAGGGTTAGTGTTAGGGTTAGGGTTACGATACAACTTAAGGTTAGGGATATGTTAGGGTTAGTGTTACGGTACAGGTTAGTGTTACTGTTAGGTGTAGGGTTATGGTTAGGTTTACAGTATAGTTTAGGGTTAGGGTTAGTGGTAGGGTTACGGTACAGGTTAGGGTTAGGGTTAGGGTTAGGGTTACCATACAGGTTAGGGTTAGGGTTAGGGTTAGGGTTGCGGTACCGGTTAGAGTTAGGGTTAGGGTTACAGTACAGGTTAGGAATAGAGTTACGGTTAGGGTTACGGTACAGGTTAGGATTAGGTTTAGTGTTACTGTACCAGTAAGGTTTATGGTTAGGGTTAGGTTTAGGGTTAGGATTAGGGTTAGCGTTGCCGTACAGGTGAGGGTTAGGGTTACGTGTAGGGTTAGTGTTAGGGTTATGGTACAGGTTAGTGTGAGGGTTAGGGTTAGGGTTATGGTACAGTTTAGGTTTAGGGGTAGGGTTAGGTTTAGGGTGAGAGTTACAGTACAGGTTTGGTTTAGGTTTAGTGTTAGGGTTAGGGTTAGGGTATTGGTACAGATTAGGGATAGAGTTACTGTTAGGTTTACCGTACAGGTTAGGGTTAGGGTTATGTTTTCGGTACAGGTTAGGGTTAGGGTTAGGGTTATGTTATCTGTACAGGTTAGGGTTAGGGTTAGGGTTACGGTACAGGTTAGGGTGAGGGTTAGGGTTACGGTAATGGTTAGGTTTAGAGTTAGGGATAGTGTTAGGGTTACGCTACAGGTTAGGATTAGGGTTAGGTTTAGGGTATCGGTACAGGTTAGGGTTAGGGTTCGGGTTAGTGTTATGGGAGAGGTTAGGGTTATGGTTAGGGTTAGGGTTAGGTTTAGGTTTAGGGTTACGGGACAGGTTAGGTTTAGGGTTAGGGTTAGTGTTATGGTACTGGAAAGAGTAACGGTTAGTGTTAGCGTTAGGGTTAGGTTTAGGGTTAGGGTTAGGGTTAGGGTTGCATTGCAAGTGTGGGTTAGGGATACGGGTAGGGTTATTTTTAAGGTACAGGTTAGGGTGAGGGTTAGGGTTAGGGTTACGGTATAGGTTAGGGTTAGGGTTAGGGTTAGGGTTAGGGCGAGGATTACGGTACAGGTTGGGTTTAGGTTTAGGGTTAGGTTTAGGGTTAGGGTTAGGGTTATGGTACATGTTAGGGTTAGAGTTAGTGTTAGGGTTAGGTTTAGGGTTAGGATTAGTGTTAATGTACAGGTTAGAGTTAGGGTTAGTGTTAGGGTTAGGGTTAGGTTTGCCATAGTGTTTAGGGTTGGGGTTAGGGTGCAGGTTAGGTTTAGAGGTAGGGATAGGGTTAGGGTTTGGGTTAGGGTTACAGTACAGGTCAGGGTTAGGCTTAGGATTACGATAGAGGGTAGGGTTAGGGTTAGGGTTATGGTATAATTTAGGGTTAGGTATAGGGTTAGTGTAAGGTTTAGGGTTACGGGACAGGTTAGGGTTAGGGTTAGGGATAGGATTACGGAACAAGTTAGGGTTACGGTTAGGTTTAGGGTTAGGGTTACGGTATAAGTTAGCGTTAGGGTTAGGTTTAGGTTTATGTTTACAGTACAGGTTATGGTTAGCGTTAGGCTTAGGGTTACGGTGCAGATTAGTGTTAGGATGAGGGTTAGGGTTATGGTACAGTGTAGGGTTAGGGTTAGATTACGATACAACTTAATTTTAGGGTGAGCGATTGGGTAGTGTTACGGTCGAGGTTAGTGTTCGGGTTAGGTGTAGGGTTATGGTTAGGTTTACAGTATAGGTTAGGTTTAGGGTTTGGTAGGGTTACGGTACAGGTTAGGCTTATGGTTAGGGTAAGGGTTACGGTACAGGTTAGGGTTGTGTTTAGGGTTAGGGTTTCGTTACAAGTTAGGGTTAGGGTTAGGTTTAGGGTACGGTACAGGTTATGTTTAGGGTTAGGGTTAGTGTTACCATACAGCTAGGGGTAACGGTTAGGGTTAGGGTTAGAGTTAGGTTTGCCGTACAGGTGTGTGTTAGGGTTACGGGTAGAGTTAGGGTTAGGGTTACGATACAGTTTAGGGTTAGGGTTAGGTTTAGGTTTAGGGTGAGGGTTACGGTATAGGTTCGGTTTAGGTTTAGGGTTAGTGTTAGGGTTAGGGTTACGATACAAGTTAGTGTTAGGTTTGTGTTAGGCTTAGGGTTACGGCACAGTTTAGTGTTACAGGGAGGGTCAGGGTTAGGGTTAGGTTTACAGTACAGGTTAGGGTTAGTGTATGTGGTAGGGTTATGGTACAGGTTAGGGTTAGGGTTAGGGTTAGGTTTTCAGTACACCTTAGGGTTAGTGTTAGGGTTACGGTTGCGGTACAGGTTAGGGTGAGGGATAGGGTTAGGGTTAGGTTTAGGGGTACAGGTTAGGTTTAGGTTTAAGGTTACGGTACAGGTTAGGGTTAGGGTTAGGGTTACGGTACAGGTTAGGGTTAGGGTCAGGGTTAGGTTTATGGATAGGATATTGAACAAGTTAGGGTTACGGTTAGGTTTAGGGTTAGGGTTACGGAATAGGTTAGCTTTAGGGTTACGGATAGGGTTAGGTTTATGATTACGGTACAGGTTAGGGTTAGGTTTAGGGTTAGGGTTAGGTTTACGGTACAGGTTAGGGTTAGGTTGAGGGTTAGGGTTACGGTACAGGGTATGGTTAGGGTTAGTGTTAGGGTTAGGCTTATGATACAAATTAGGGTTAGGTTAGTGTTAGGGTTAGTGTTATGGTACAGTTTAGTGTTAGGTTTAGGTGTAGGGTTATGGTTAGGTTTACAGTATAGGTTAGGGTTAGGGTTAGTGGAAGAGTTACGGTACAGGTTAGGGTTCGGGTTAGGTCTAGGGTTACGTTACAGGTTAGGGTTAGATTTAGGGTTGGGGTGTCATTACAAGTTAGGGTTAGGGTTAGGTTTAGGGTTACAGTACAGGTTAGGGTTAGGGTTAGGGTTGGGGTTACTGTACAGGTTAGGGTTAGGTTTAGGGTTAGGGTTAGGGTTAGGGTGCAGGTTAGGGTTAGGTTTACGGGACAGGTTAGGTTTAGGGTTCGGTTTAGTGTTAGGTTTACGGTCCAGGTTAGGGTTAGAGTTAAGATTACGGTTTCCGTAGTGGTTAGGGTGAGAGTTAGGGTTAGTGTTAGGGTTAGGGTTACAGTACTGGGTAGTTTTAGGGTTAGGGTTAGGGATAGGTTAAGGGCAGGGTTAGTGTTACGGTACAGGTTAGGGTTAGGGTTAGTGTAAAGGTTATGGTTAGGTTACGGTACAGGTTATGGTTAGGTTTAGGGTTAGGGTTAGGGTTACGGTACAGGTAGGGGTTACGGTTAGGGTTAGGGTTAGGGTTAGTTTTGCCATACAGGTGTGTGTTAGGTTTATGGGTAGGGTTAGGGTTAGGGTTAGGGTTACGGTACAGGTTAGAGTTAGGCTTAGGGTTAGGGTTACGCTTAGGTTTAGGGTGAGGTTTCCGGTAGAGTTTGGGTTTAGGTTTAGGGTTAGTGTTAGGTTAGGGTTATGGTACAGGTTTGGTTTAGGTTAGGGTTAGGGTTAGGGTTAGGATTAGGGTTAGGGTTTGTGTTAAGTTACAGGTTAGGGTTAGGTTTAGTGTTACGTTGAGGGTTAGGTTGGACAAAGAGGTTAGGGTTAGGGTTAGGGTTAGGGTACAGGTTAGGTTTAGAGTTAGTGTTAGGGTTAGCATTAGGGTTACGGTACAGGGTAGGGTTAGGGTTACAGTTAGGGTTGCGGTACAAGTTAGGGATAGGGTTAGGGTTAGTGTTAGGGTTAGAGTTACGGTATAGGTTAGGTTTAGGGTTAGGGTTAGGGTAGGGTTAGCGTTAAGGTTACGGTCATGGTACAGGATAGGGTTAGGAGTAGGGTTACGGTTCCAGTCAGGGTTACGGTTAGTTTCAGCATTAGGGTTAGGGTTACGGTACAGTTTAGGGTTAAGCTGAGGGTTAGGGTGAGGTTTAGCGTTACAGTAGTGGTTAGGGTTAGGGTCAGGTTTGGTTAAGTGTTACGGATAGGGTTACGGTACTGGTTAGGGTTATGGTTAGGGTTAGGTTAAGGGTTAGGGTTAAGGTTAGGGATCGGGATAGGGTTAGGTTTAGTGTTGGGTTTACGGTCCATGTTAGGGTTAGGGTTAAGTTTAGGGTTATCGGAGAGGTAAGGGATAGCGTTACGGTTAGTGTTAGAGTTACCGTACAGGTTAGTTTTAGGGTTAGTGTTAGGGATAGGTTAAGGGCAGGGTTAGTGTTACCTTACATTGTAGGGTTAGGGTTCGTTTAGGGTTAGGGATAGGTTACGGTACATGTTATGGTTAGGTTTAGGTTTAGGGTTAGGGTTACAGGACAGGTTAGGGTTAGGTTTAGGGTTATGTTACAGGTTAGGTATATGGTTAGGGTTAGGTTACGGTACAAGTTAGAGTTACGGGTAGGTTTAGGGTTAGTGTTACGGTATAGGGTAGCGTTAAGGTTAGGGTTAGGGTTAGGTTTAGGGTTACGGTACACGTTAGGGTTAGGGTTTGGTTTAGGGTTAGGGTTAGGTTTAGGTTTACAGTGCATGTTAGGGTTCGGGTTCGGGTTAGGGTTATGGATAGGATTACGGAACAAGTTAGGGTTACGGTTAGGTTTAGGGTTAGGGTTACGGTACAGGTTCGCGTTAGGGTTAGGGTTAGGGTTAGGTTTATGATTACGGTACAGGTTAGGGTTAGGTTTAGTGTTACCGTTAGGGTTCCTGTACAGGTTAGGGATAGGGTTAGGGTTAGGGTTACGGTACATGTAAGGGTTACCGTTATGGTTAGGGTTAGGGTTACGGTTCAGGGTAGGGTTAGGGTTAGGGTTAGGGTTAGGGTTACGGTACAAGTTAGGGTTAGGGTTAGGTTTAGTGTTAGGGTTAGGGTTACGGTACAGGTTAGGGTTAGGGTTAGGTTAGGGTTACGGTTAGGGTACGGTACAGGTTAGCGTTACGGTTAGGGTTAGGGTTATGGTATATGTTAGAGTTAGGTTTAGGGTTAGGGTTAGGGTTACGGTAGAGGTTTGTGTTAGGTTTAGGGTTAGGGTTACGGTTATGGTACAGGTTAGGTTTAGGGTTAGGGTTATGGTTAGGGTAAGTGTTAGGGTTAGGTTTACGGTACGAGTTAGGGTTAGGTTTAGGGTTAGGGTTACGGTTACGGTAGAGGTTTGTGTTAGGGTTAGGGTTACGGTACAGGTTAGGTTTACGGTTAGGGTAGGGTTAGGGTTAGGGTTATGTTACAGGTAACGGTTACAGTTAGGGTTACAGTTTCGGTACAGGTTAGGTTTAGGTTTAGAGTTAGGTTTTGGTACAGGTTATGGTTAGGTGTAGGGTTAGGGTTAGGCTTACTCTACGTGTTAGGGTTAAGGTTAGGGTTAGGGTTACGGTACACATAAGGGTTAAGGTTAGGGTTAGGTTGAGGGTTAAGGTACAGGTTAGGGTTAGGCTTAGTTTTAGGGTTAGGGTTAAGGTTAGGGTTAGTTTTACGGTACAGGTTAGGTTTAGGTTTAGGGTTAGGGTTAGGGTTACGGTACAGGTTAGGGTTAGGCTTAGGGTTAAGGTTAGTGTTAGGGATAGGGTTAGGGTACAGGTTAGGTTTAGGGTTAGGGTTAGGGTTAGGGTGAGTATTACTGTAAAGGTTAGGATTAGGGGTAGTGTTAGGGTTACTGCATAGTTTAGGGTTTTGGTTAGGTTTAGGTTGAGGGTAACGGAACAAGTTATGTTTAGGGTTAGTGTAGGGTTAGGGTATGGTACAGGTTAGCATTATGCTTATGGTTAGGGTTAGGGTTAGAGTTACGGTATAGGTTAAGGTTAGGGTTAGGATTATGGTACAGATTATGGTTAGGTGTAGGGATAGGGTTAAGGTTACAGTACGGGTAGGGTTTGAGTTAGGGTTACGGTACAGGTTAGGGTTAGGGTTAGGGTTAGGGTTACGGTAGAAGTTAGGGTTACGGTTAGGATTAGGGTTAGGGTTACGTTATAGGTTAGTGTTATGTTTAGGGTTAGGGTTAGGGTGAGCGTTATGGTACACGTTAGTGTTAGGGTTAGTATTAGGGTTAGGGTTAGGGTTAGGTTTATGGTACATGTTAGGGTTAGGTTTAGGGTTAGGGTTAGGGTTGCGGTACAGGTTAGGGTTAGGGTTAGGTTTGGGTTACCATAAAGGTTAGGGTGAGAGTTATGGTTAGGGTTAGGGTTGCAGTAGAGGTTAGGGTGAGTTTTAGGGTTAGGGTTGGTGTTAGGGTTAGGTTTGCGGTACAGTTGTGGGTTAGGTTTACGGGTAGGGTTAGTGTAGGCTTAGGGTTACGGTACAGGTTAGGGTTGGGTTTAGGGTTAGGGTTATGGTACAGGTTAGGGTTACGGTAAGGTTTAGGGTTAGGGTTTCGGTATAGGTTAGTGTCAGGGTTAGGGTTAGGGTTAGGTTTAGGTTTAGGGTACATATTAGGGTTAGGGTTAGTTCTAGGGTTAGGGTAGGTTTAGGGTTATGGTACAGGTTAGGGTTAAGTTTTATGGTAGGGTTGGGTTTACGGTACAGGTTAGGGTGAGGGTTAGTGTTAGGGTTACAGTACACCTTAGGGTTCGGATGAGGAATAGATTTCGGGTTAACGGTACATTTACGGTTATGGTACAGGTTAGCGTTACGTTTAGGGTTACAGATAGGGTTAGGTTTATGGTACAGTTTAGGGTTAGGGTTATGGTTAAGGTTAGGGTTAGGGATAGGTTAGGTTTAGTGTTAGGTTTATGGTACAGGTTAGGGTAAGGGTTAAGTTTAGTGTTAGGGTTACCGTACAGGTTAGGGTTAGGTTTAGGGCTACGTTTAGGATTAGGGTTAGGGTTGCGGTACAGATTAGGGTTATGGTTATTTTAACGGTTACCGTACTGGTTAGGGTTGGGTTTAGGTTTACGGTTAGGTTTAGGGTTACCACACAGGTTAGTGTCAGCTTTAGGGTTAATTTTAGGGTTATGGTTACATTTGCGGGACAGGCTAGCGTTAGGTTTAGGGTTGGGGTTAACATAAAGGACAGGGTTAGGGTTATGGTTAGGATTAGGGTTGCAATACAGCTTAGGGTTAGGTTTAGGGTTACGGTTACAGTACAGTTTAGCTTTAGGGTTAGGGTTAGCGTTAGGTTTACGGTACTTGTTAGCGTTAGGGTTAGGATTAGGTTTTGGGTTATGGTTAGGTTTAGGGTTAGGGTTAGGGTTACGGTACAGTTTAGGTTAGGGTTAGGGTTAGAGTTACGGTACAGGTTAGGGTGAAGTTTAGGGTTAGGGTTAGAGTTACGGTACATGTTAAGTTTACGGTTAGGTTTAGGGTTAGGGTTACGGTATAGGTTAGCAATAGGCTTAGTGTTAGGGTTAGGTTTAGGGTTACGGTACAGGTTAGGGTTAGAGTTAAGTTTAGGGTTAGGTTTAAGTTTAAGGTTACGGTACAGGTTAGGGTTAGTTTAAGGGGTAGGGTCAGGGTTACGGTATAGGTTAGGGTTACGGTTACGTTTATGTTTAGGGTTACTTTATAGGTTAGTGTTAGGGTTAGGGCTAGGGTTAGGTTTAGGGTAACGGTACAAGTTAGGGTAAGTGTCAGGTTTAGGGTTAGGGTTAGTTTTAGTGTTACAGTACAGGTTAAGGTTAGTTTTTTGGGTAGCGTTAGGTATAGGTTTACGCTACAGGTTAGGGTTAGGTGTTTCGGTAGGGTTAGGTTTACGGTACAGGTTAGGTTTAGGGTTTGTGTTAGGGTTAGGATTAGGGTTATGGTTACGGTACAGGTTAGGTTACGGTTAGGTTTAGTGTTAGGGTTAAGATTTCGGTTAGGGTTAGGGTTAGGGTTAGGATTACGGTACAGGTTAGGTTTAAGTTTAGGGTTAGGGTCACCATACAGGTTACGGTTAAGTTTAGGGTTAGGATTAGGGTTAGAGTTGCGGTACAGGTTAGGGTTATGGTTACGGTTAGGGTTACCGTACAGGTTGGCTTTAGGGTTAGGATTATGGTTAGGTTTAGGTTTACTGTACAGGTTAGTGTCAGGGTTAGGGTTAGGGTTATGGTTAGGGTTAGGGTTGCGGTACAGGTAGGGTTAGGATTAGGGTTAGGTTTAGGTTTATGGTTACGGTTATGGTTACGGTACAGCTTAGGGTTACGGTTACGTTTAGGGTTAGGGTAGGGTTAAGGTTAGGGTTAGGGATAGGTTTAGGGTTAGTGTTGGGGTTACCATAAAGTTTAGGGTTAGGGTTTTGGTAGGGTTAGGGTTGCAGTACAGGTTAGGGTTAGGGTTAGGTTTACGGTTACGGTAGAGGTTAGCATTAGGGTTAGGTTTAGGGTTAGGTTTAGGGTACAGGGTAGGGTTAGGGTTAGGGATAAGGTACAGGTTATGGTTAGGTTTAAGGTTAGTGTTAGGGTTATGGTACAGGTTAAGGTTAGGGTTAGGGTGAGCTTTAGGTTTAGGGTTACGGTACAGGTTAGGGTGAAGTTTAGGGTTAGGTTAGGGTTTCAGTACAAGTTTGGGTTGTGGTTAGGGTTAGGGTTACGGTGCAGGTTAGGGTTACGGTTAGGGTAGGGTTACGGTACACATAAGGGTTACGGTTAGGGTTAGGGTTAGGGTTAGTGTTACTGTACCGGTAAGGTTTACTGTTAGGGTTAGGGTTAGGTTTAGGTTTAGGGTTAGGGTTAGCGTTGCTGTACAGGTGTGGGTTAGGGTTATGGGTAGGGTTAGTTTTAGGGTTACGGTACAGGTTAGGGTGAGGAGTAGGGTTAGGGTTACGGTACAGGTTATGGTTATGGTTATGGTTAGGGTTACGGTACATGTAAGGGTTATGGTAAGGGTTTTCGTTATGGTTAGTATTACTGTACCAGTAAGGTTTACGGTTAGATTTAGGGTTACGGTACAAGTAGGGTTAGGGTTAGTGTTAGGTTTAGGTTTACGGTACATGTTGCAGTTAGGTAGGGGTAGGGTTAGGGTTTCAGTACATGTTAGGGTAAGGGTTAGTGTTAGGGTTACAGTACCGGTTAAGGTTAGGGTTAGGTATAGTTAGGGTATCGGGTTACGATACAGGTTAGAGTTAGGGCTAGGTTTAGTGTTATGGTACAGGTAAGGGTTACGGTTATGGTTAGCGTTAGGTTTAGGGCTACGGTTAATGTTGCGATACAGTTGTGGGTTAGGGTTACGGGTAGGGTTAGGGTTAGGGTTAGGGTTACAGTTCAGGGTAGGGTTGAGTTTAGGGTTAGGGTTAGTGTTAAGGTACAAGTCAGGGTTAGGGTTAGGGTTAGTGTTAGGGTTAGGGATAGTTTAGGGTTAGGTTTAGGGATATGGTTACGATTACGGTACAGGTTAGGGTTACGGTTAGGGGTATGGTTACTGTACAGGTAAGGGTTAGGTTTAGGGTTAGCGTTAGGTTTGCGTTACGGCAAAGTTTAGAGTTAAGTTTAGGGTTAGTGTTAGGTTTACGGTAGTGGTTAGGGTTAGGCTTAGGGTTGGGTTAGGTTTACGGTACAGGTTAGGGTTAGGGTTAGGTTTGTGGTACAGGTTAGGATTAGGATTAGGGTTAAGGGTAGGGATAGGGATAGGGTTAGGTTTAGTGTAAGGTTTATGATCCAGGTTAGGGTTAGGTTTAGGTTTAAGGTTACCGTAGAGGTTAGGGTTAGAGTTAGTGTTAGGGTTAGCGTTAGGTTTAGGGTTACGGTACAGGTTAGGGTTAGGGTTAGGGTTAGGGATTTGTTAAGGGAAGGGTTAGTGTTACGGTACAGGTTAGGTTTAGGGGTAGCGTTAGGGTTACGGTTACGGTACAGGTTATTGTTAGGTTTAGAGACAGGGTTAGGGTTACGGTACAGGTTAGGGTAGGGTTAGGGTTAGGGTTACATTACAGGTTAGGTTTAGTTTTAGGGATAGGTTTACGGTACAAGTTAGGGTTACGGTTAGGTTTAGGGTTAGGTTTTCGGTATAGGTTAGTGTTAGGGTTAGGGTGTGGGTTAGGTTTAGGGTTACGGTACAGTTTAGGGTTAGGGTTAGGTTTAGGGTAGGGTTAGGTTTACGGTACCGGTTAGGGTTAGGTTTAGGGTTAGGGTTAGAGTTACGGTACAGGTTAGGTTTAGGGTTAGGTTTATGTTTAGTGTGATGGTAGAGATTAGGGTTAGGGTTAGTGTTATAGTTAGGGTTAGGTTTGCCCTAGAGGTTAGGGTTAGGGTTAGGGTTAGTGTACTGGTTAGGTTTTGAGTTAGGGTTAAGGTTAGGTTTAGGGTTACGGTACAGGTTAGTGTAAGGGTTAGGGTTAGGGTTACGGTACAGGGTAGGTTTATGTTTACGGTTAGGTTTAGGGTTACGGTACAAGTAGGGTTAGGGTTAGTGTTAGGTTTAGGTTTAAAGTACAGATTACGGTTAGGGTTAGGGGTAGGGTTACGGTACAGGTTAGGGTTAGTGTTAGGGTTAGGGTTTCAGTACAGGTTAGGGTTAGTGTTAGGGTTACAGTACAGGTTAAGGTTAGGGTTAGGGTTAGTGTTCAGGTTACAATACAGGTTAGGGTTAGGGCTAGGTTTAGTGTTACGGTACAGGTAAGGGTTACGGTTATGGTTAGCATTAGGGTTTGGGTTACAGTTAGAGTTGCGGTACAGTTGTGGTTTAGGGTTACGGGTAGGGTTAGGGTTAGGGTTACGGTTAAGGGTAGGGTTAAGTTTAGGGTTAGGGTTAGCGTTACAGTACAAGTCAGGGTTAGGGTTAGGGTTAGTGTTAGGGTTAGGGTTACGGTACAGTTTAGGGTTAGGTTTAGGGTTATGGTTACAGTTACAGTACAGGTTAGGGTTACAGTTAGGGTATGGTTACTGTACAGGTAAAGGTTAGGTTTAGGGTTAGCATTAGGTTTGTGTTACGGTACAGTTTAGGGTTAAGGTTTGGGTTAAGTTTAGGGTTAGGTTTAGGGTTACGGTATTGGTTAGGGTTAGGCTTAGGGTTGGGTTAGGGTTACGGTACAGGTTAGGGTTAGGGTTAGGGTTAGGGTTAAGGTTAGGGATACGGATAGGGATAGATTTAGGTTTAGTGTTAGGTTTACGATACAGGTTAGGCTTAGGGTTTGGGTTACAGTTACCGTACAGGTTAGGTTAGGTTTAGGTTTAGGGTTGCAGTACAGATTATGGTTAGTTTTACCGATAGGGTTACCCTACAGGTTAAGGTTAGGGTAAGGGTTACGGTAAGGGATTACATACTGGTTAGTGTCAGGTTTAGGGTTGGGGTTAGTGTTAGGGTTAGGTTTGCGGTACAGGTTAGGGTTAGGTTTAGGGTTACTGTACAGTTTTAGGTTAGGGTTAGGGTTACGGTTAGGGATGCGGTACAAATTTGGGTTAGGGTTAGGGTTACAATTACGGTAAAGGTTAGCATTAGGGTTAGGTTTAAGGTTAGGTTTTCGGTGCAGGTTAGGGTTAGATTTATGGGTAGGGTTAGGTTTAGGGTTCCGGTACAGGTTATGATTAGGTTTACGGTTAGTTTTAGGGTTAAGGTTACGGTACCAATTAGGCTTACGGTTAGCTTTAGTGTTAGATTTACGGTATACATTATCGTTAGAGTTAGGGTTAGGTTTAGGGTTATGGGACAGGTTACGGCTAGGGTTAGGGTTAGGATTAATATTAGGGTTACTGTACAGGGTAGCATTAGGTGTAGGTGTAGGATTAGTTTTACAGTACAGGTTAGGGTTACGGTTCGGGTTAGGGTTAGGTTTATCATACAGGTTAGGTCAGGGTTAGGGTTTGGATTAGGGTTAGGTTTAGGGTTCTGTTTGCGGTACAGGTTAGGGTTAGGGATAGGGTTAGGGTCACCATACAGGTTAGGGTTAAGGTTAAGGTTAGGGTTAGGGTTAAAGTTGCGGTACAGGTTACGGTTATGGTTACGGTTAGGGTTACCGTATAGGTTAGGGTTAGGGTTAGGGTTATGGTTAGGTTTAGGTTTACCATACAAGTTAGTGTCAGGGTTAGGGTTACGGTTCGGGTTAGGGTTACGTTTGCAATACAGGCTAGGGTTAGGCTTAGGGTTGGGATTATTGTAAATGTTAGGTTTAGGGTTATGGTTAGGGTTAGGTTTGCAGTACACCTTAGGGTTAGGTTTAGGTTTACCGTTATGGTACAGTTTAGCATTAGGGTTAGGGTTAGGGTAGGGTTATGGTACTGGTTAGGTTTAGGGTTAGGATTAGGGTTTGGGTTATGGTTATGGTACAGGTTACGGTTAGGTTTAGGGTGAGGGTAAGGGTTACGGTACAGGTTAGGGTAGGGTTAGGGTTACAGAACAGGTTAGGGTGAAGTTTAGGGTTAGGGTTAGGGTTACAGTACAAGTTAGGGTTACGGTTAGGTTTAGGGTTAAGGTTGCGGTATAGGTTAGCGTTAGGCTTAGTGTTAGGGTTAGGTTTAGGGTTATGGTACAGGTTAGGGTTAGAGTTAGGTTTAGGGTTAGGTTTAGGTTTAGGGTTATGGTAAAGGATAGGGTTAGTTTTAGGGGTAGGTTTAGGGTCACGGTACAGGTTAGGGTTACGGATAGGTTTATGTTTAGGGTTACGGTATAGGTTAGCATTAGGGTTAGGGTTAGGGTTAGGTTTAGGGTCACGGTACAGGTTACTTTAGTGTTAGATTTAGGTTTAGGGTTAGGTTTAGTGTTACGGTACAGGTTAGGGTTAGGTTTTTGTGTAGGGTTAGGTTTCGTTTACGCTACAGTTTAGGGTTAGGATATCGGGTAGGGTTAGGTTTACGGTACAGGTTAGGTTTAGGGTTTGTGTTAGGGTTAGGGTTAGGGTTACGGTTACGGTACAGTTTAGGTTACGGTTAGGTTTAGTGTTAGGGTTAAGATTTCGGTTAGGGTTAGGGTTAGGATTACGGTACAGGTTAGGTTTAAGTTTAGGGTTAGGGTCACCATACAGGTTACGGTTAAGTTTAGGGTTAGGATTAGGGTTAGAGTTGCGGTACAGGTTAGGGTTATGGTTACGGTTAGGGTTACCGTACAGGTTGGCTTTAGGGTTAGGATTATGGTTAGGTTTAGGTTTACTGTACAGGTTAGTGTCAGGGTTAGGGTTAGGGTTATGGTTAGGGTTAGGGTTGCGGTACAGGTAGGGTTAGGATTAGGGTTAGGTTTAGGTTTATGGTTACGGTTATGGTTACGGTACAGGTTAGGGTTACGGTTACGTTTAGGGTTAGGGTAGGGTTAAGGTTAGGGTTAGGGATAGGTTTAGGGTTAGTGTTGGGGTTACCATAAAGTTTAGGGTTAGGGTTTTGGTAGGGTTAGGGTTGCAGTACAGATTAGGGTTAGGGTTAGGTTTACGGTTACGGTAGAGGTTAGCATTAGGGTTAGGTTTAGGGTTAGGTTTAGGGTACAGGGTAGGGTTAGGGTTAGGGATAAGGTACAGGTTATGGTTAGGTTTAAGGTTAGTGTTAGGGTTATGGTACAGGTTAAGGTTAGGGTTAGGGTGAGCTTTAGGTTTAGGGTTACGGTACAGGTTAGGGTGAAGTTTAGGGTTAGGTTAGGGTTTCAGTACAAGTTTGGGTTGTGGTTAGGGTTAGGGTTACGGTGCAGGTTAGGGTTACGGTTAGGGTAGGGTTACGGTACACATAAGGGTTACGGTTAGGGTTAGGGTTAGGGTTAGTGTTACTGTACCGGTAAGGTTTACTGTTAGGGTTAGGGTTAGGTTTAGGTTTAGGGTTAGGGTTAGCGTTGCTGTACAGGTGTGGGTTAGGGTTATGGGTAGGGTTAGTTTTAGGGTTACGGTACAGGTTAGGGTGAGGATTAGGGTTAGGGTTACGGTACAGGTTATGGTTATGGTTATGGTTAGGGTTACGGTACATGTAAGGGTTATGGTAAGGGTTTTCGTTATGGTTAGTATTACTGTACCAGTAAGGTTTACGGTTACATTTAGGGTTACGGTACAAGTAGGGTTAGGGTTAGTGTTAGGTTTAGGTTTACGGTACATGTTGCAGTTAGGTAGGGGTAGGGTTAGGGTTTCAGTACATGTTAGGGTAAGGGTTAGTGTTAGGGTTACAGTACCGGTTAAGGTTAGGGTTAGGTATAGTTAGGGTATCGGGTTACGATACAGGTTAGAGTTAGGGCTAGGTTTAGTGTTATGGTACAGGTAAGGGTTACGGTTATGGTTAGCGTTAGGTTTAGGGCTACGGTTAATGTTGCGATACAGTTGTGGGTTAGGGTTACGGGTAGGGTTAGGGTTAGGGTTACAGTTCAGGGTAGGGTTGAGTTTAGGGTTAGGGTTAGTGTTAAGGTACAAGTCAGGGTTAGGGTTAGGGTTAGTGTTAGTGTTAGGGATAGTTTAGGGTTAGGTTTAGGGATATGGTTACGATTACGGTACAGGTTAGGGTTACGGTTAGGGGTATGGTTACTGTATAGGTAAGGGTTAGGTTTAGGGTTAGCGTTCGGTTTGCGTTACGGCAAAGTTTAGAGTTAAGTTTAGGGTTAGTGTTAGGTTTACGGTAGTGGTTAGGGTTAGGCTTAGGGTTGGGTTAGGTTTACGGTACAGGTTAGGGTTAGGGTTAGGTTTGTGGTACAGGTTAGGATTAGGATTAGGGTTAAGGGTAGGGATAGGGATAGGGTTAGGTTTAGTGTAAGGTTTATGATCCAGGTTAGGGTTAGGTTTAGGTTTAAGGTTACCGTAGAGGTTAGGGTTAGAGTTAGTGTTAGGGTTAGCGTTAGGTTTAGGGTTACGGTACAGGTTAGGGTTAGGGTTAGGGTTAGGGATTTGTTAAGGGAAGGGTTAGTGTTACGGTACAGGTTAGGTTTAGGGGTAGCGTTAGGGTTACGGTTACGGTACAGGTTATTGTTAGGTTTAGAGACAGGGTTAGGGTTACGGTACAGGTTAGGGTAGGGTTAGGGTTAGGGTTACATTACAGGTTAGGTTTAGTTTTAGGGATAGGTTTACGGTACAAGTTAGGGTTACGGTTAGGTTTAGGGTTAGGTTTTCGGTATAGGTTAGTGTTAGGGTTAGGGTGTGGGTTAGGTTTAGGGTTACGGTACAGTTTAGGGTTAGGGTTAGGTTTAGGGTAGGGTTAGGTTTACGGTACCGGTTAGGGTTAGGTTTAGGGTTAGGGTTAGAGTTACGGTACAGGTTAGGTTTAGGGTTAGGTTTATGTTTAGTGTGATGGTAGAGATTAGGGTTAGGGTTAGTGTTATAGTTAGGGTTAGGTTTGCCCTAGAGGTTAGGGTTAGGGTTAGGGTTAGTGTACTGGTTAGGTTTTGAGTTAGGGTTAAGGTTAGGTTTAGGGTTACGGTACAGGTTAGTGTAAGGGTTAGGGTTAGGGTTACGGTACAGGGTAGGTTTAGGTTTACGGTTAGGTTTAGGGTTACGGTACAAGTAGGGTTAGGGTTAGTGTTAGGTTTAGGTTTAAAGTACAGATTACGGTTAGGGTTAGGGGTAGGGTTACGGTACAGGTTAGGGTTAGTGTTAGGGTTAGGGTTTCAGTACAGGTTAGGGTTAGTGTTAGGGTTACAGTACAGGTTAAGGTTAGGGTTAGGGTTAGTGTTCAGGTTACAATACAGGTTAGGGTTAGGGCTAGGTTTAGTGTTACGGTACAGGTAAGGGTTACGGTTATGGTTAGCATTAGGGTTTGGGTTACAGTTAGAGTTGCGGTACAGTTGTGGTTTAGGGTTACGGGTAGGGTTAGGGTTAGGGTTACGGTTAAGGGTAGGGTTAAGTTTAGGGTTAGGGTTAGCGTTACAGTACAAGTCAGGGTTAGGGTTAGGGTTAGTGTTAGGGTTAGGGTTACGGTACAGTTTAGGGTTAGGTTTAGGGTTATGGTTACAGTTACAGTACAGGTTAGGGTTACAGTTAGGGTATGGTTACTGTACAGGTAAAGGTTAGGTTTAGGGTTAGCATTAGGTTTGTGTTACGGTACAGTTTAGGGTTAAGGTTTGGGTTAAGTTTAGGGTTAGGTTTAGGGTTACGGTAGTGGTTAGGGTTAGGCTTAGGGTTGGGTTAGGGTTACGGTACAGGTTAGGGTTAGGGTTAGGGTTAGGGTTAAGGTTAGGGATACGGATAGGGATAGATTTAGGTTTAGTGTTAGGTTTACGATACAGGTTAGGCTTAGGGTTTGGGTTACAGTTACCGTACAGGTTAGGTTAGGTTTAGGTTTAGGGTTGCAGTACAGATTATGGTTAGTTTTACCGATAGGGTTACCCTACAGGTTAAGGTTAGGGTAAGGGTTACGGTAAGGGATTACATACTGGTTAGTGTCAGGTTTAGGGTTGGGGTTAGTGTTAGGGTTAGGTTTGCGGTACAGGTTAGGGTTAGGTTTAGGGTTACTGTACAGTTTTAGGTTAGGGTTAGGGTTACGGTTAGGGATGCGGTACAAATTTGGGTTAGGGTTAGGGTTACAATTACGGTAAAGGTTAGCATTAGGGTTAGGGTTAAGGTTAGGTTTTCGGTGCAGGTTAGGGTTAGATTTATGGGTAGGGTTAGGTTTAGGGTTCCGGTACAGGTTATGATTAGGTTTACGGTTAGTTTTAGGGTTAAGGTTACGGTACCAATTAGGCTTACGGTTAGCTTTAGTGTTAGATTTACGGTATACATTATCGTTAGAGTTAGGGTTAGGTTTAGGGTTATGGGACAGGTTACGGCTAGGGTTAGGGTTAGGATTAATATTAGGGTTACTGTACAGGGTAGCATTAGGTGTAGGTGTAGGATTAGTTTTACAGTACAGGTTAGGGTTACGGTTCGGGTTAGGGTTAGGTTTATCATACAGGTTAGGTCAGGGTTAGGGTTTGGATTAGGGTTAGGTTTAGGGTTCTGTTTGCGGTACAGGTTAGGGTTAGGGATAGGGTTAGGGTCACCATACAGGTTAGGGTTAAGGTTAAGGTTAGGGTTAGGGTTAGGGTTAAAGTTGCGGTACAGGTTACGGTTATGGTTACGGTTAGGGTTACCGTATAGGTTAGGGTTAGGGTTAGGGTTATGGTTAGGTTTAGGTTTACCATACAAGTTAGTGTCAGGGTTAGGGTTACGGTTCGGGTTAGGGTTACGTTTGCAATACAGGCTAGGGTTAGGCTTAGGGTTGGGATTATTGTAAATGTTAGGTTTAGGGTTATGGTTAGGGTTAGGTTTGCAGTACACCTTAGGGTTAGGTTTAGGTTTACCGTTATGGTACAGTTTAGCATTAGGGTTAGGGTTAGGGTAGGGTTATGGTACTGGTTAGGTTTAGGGTTAGGATTAGGGTTTGGGTTATGGTTATGGTACAGGTTACGGTTAGGTTTAGGGTGAGGGTAAGGGTTACGGTACAGGTTAGGGTAGGGTTAGGGTTACAGAACAGGTTAGGGTGAAGTTTAGGGTTAGGGTTAGGGTTACAGTACAAGTTAGGGTTACGGTTAGGTTTAGGGTTAAGGTTGCGGTATAGGTTAGCGTTAGGCTTAGTGTTAGGGTTAGGTTTAGGGTTATGGTACAGGTTAGGGTTAGAGTTAGGTTTAGGGTTAGGTTTAGGTTTAGGGTTATGGTAAAGGATAGGGTTAGTTTTAGGGGTAGGTTTAGGGTCACGGTACAGGTTAGTGTTACGGATAGGTGTATGTTTAGTGTTACGTTATAGGTTAGCATTAGGGTTAGGGTTAGGGTTAGGTTTAGGGTCACGGTACAGGTTACTTTAGTGTTAGATTTAGGTTTAGGGTTAGGTTTAGTGTTACGGTACAGGTTAGGGTTAGGTTTTTGTGTAGGGTTAGGTTTCGTTTACGCTACAGTTTAGGGTTAGGATATCGGGTAGGGTTAGGTTTACGGTACAGGTTAGGTTTAGGGTTTGTGTTAGGGTTAGGGTTAGGGTTACGGTTATGGTACAGTTTAGGTTACGGTTAGGTTTAGTGTTAGGGTTAAGATTTCGGTTAGGGTTAGGGTTAGGATTACGGTACAGGTTAGGTTTAAGTTTAGGGTTAGGGTCACCATACAGGTTACGGTTAAGTTTAGGGTTAGGATTAGGGTTAGAGTTGCGGTACAGGTTAGGGTTATGGTTACGGTTAGGGTTACCGTACAGGTTGGCTTTAGGGTTAGGATTATGGTTAGGTTTAGGTTTACTGTACAGGTTAGTGTCAGGGTTAGGGTTAGGGTTATGGTTAGGGTTAGGGTTGCGGTACAGGTAGGGTTAGGATTAGGGTTAGGTTTAGGTTTATGGTTACGGTTATGGTTACGGTACAGGTTAGGGTTACGGTTACGTTTAGGGTTAGGGTAGGGTTAAGGTTAGGGTTAGGGATAGGTTTAGGGTTAGTGTTGGGGTTACCATAAAGTTTAGGGTTAGGGTTTTGGTAGGGTTAGGGTTGCAGTACAGGTTAGGGTTAGGGTTAGGTTTACGGTTACGGTAGAGGTTAGCATTAGGGTTAGGTTTAGGGTTAGGTTTAGGGTACAGGGTAGGGTTAGGGTTAGGGATAAGGTACAGGTTATGGTTAGGTTTAAGGTTAGTGTTAGGGTTATGGTACAGGTTAAGGTTAGGGTTAGGGTGAGCTTTAGGTTTAGGGTTACGGTACAGGTTAGGGTGAAGTTTAGGGTTAGGTTAGGGTTTCAGTACAAGTTTGGGTTGTGGTTAGGGTTAGGGTTACGGTACAGGTTAGGGTTACGGTTAGGGTAGGGTTACGGTACACATAAGGGTTACGGTTAGGGTTAGGGTTAGGGTTAGTGTTACTGTACCGGTAAGGTTTACTGTTAGAGTTAGGGTTAGGGTTAGGTTTAGGTTTAGGGTTAGGGTTAGCGTTGCTGTACAGGTGTGGGTTAGGGTTATGGGTAGGGTTAGTTTTAGGGTTACGGTACAGGTTAGTGTGAGGATTAGGGTTAGGGTTACGGTACAGGTTATGGTTAGGGTTAGGGTTAGGGTTACGGTACACATAAGGGTTATGGTAAGGGTTTTCGTTATGGTTAGTATTACTGTACCGGTAAGGTTTACGGTTAGGTTTAGGGTTACGGTACAAGTAGGGTTAGGGTTAGTGTTAGGTTTAGGTTTACGGTACATGTTGCAGTTAGGGTAGGGGTAGGGTTAGGGTTTCAGTACATGTTAGGGTAAGGGTTAGTGTTAGGGTTACAGTACCAGTTAAGGTTAGGGTTAGGGTTAGTTTTCGGGTTACGATACAGGTTAGAGTTAGGGCTAGGTTTAGTGTTATGGTACAGGTAAGGGTTACGGTTATGGTTAGCGTTAGGGTTAGGGTTACGGTTAATGTTGCGATACAGTTGTGGGTTAGGGTTACGGGTAGGGTTAGGGTTAGGGTTAGGGTTACAGTTCAGGGTAGGGTTAAGTTTAGGGTTAGGGTTAGTGTTACGGTACAAGTCAGGGTTAGGGTTAGGGTTAGTGTTAGGGTTAGGGATACGGTACAGTTTAGGGTTAGGTTTAGGGATATGGTTACGATTACGGTACAGGTTAGGGTTACGGTTAGGGGTATGGTTACTGTACAGGTAAGGGTTAGGTTTAGGGTTAGCGTTAGGTTTGCGTTACGGCACAGTTTAAAGTTTAGGGTTAGGGTTAGGTTTACGGTAGTGGTTAGGGTTAGGCTTAGGGTTGGGTTAGGTTTACGGTACAGGTTAGGGTTAGGGTTAGGTTTGTGGTACAGGTTAGGGTTAGGATTAGGGTTAAGGTTAGGGATAGGGATAGTGTTAGGTTTAGTGTAAGGTTTATGATCCAGGTTAGGGTTAGGTTTAGGTTTAAGGTTACCGTAGAGGTTAGGGTTAGAGTTAGTGTTAGGGTTAGCGTTAGGTTTAGGGTTACGGTACAGGTTAGGGTTAGGGTTAGGGTTAGGGATTTGTTAAGGGAAGGGTTAGTGTTACGGTACAGGTTAGGTTTAGGGGTAGCGTTAGGGTTACGGTTACGGTACAGGTTATTGTTAGGTTTAGAGACAGGGTTAGGGTTACGGTACAGGTTAGGGTAGGGTTAGGGTTAGGGTTACATTACAGGTTAGGTTTAGTTTTAGGGATAGGTTTACGGTACAAGTTAGGGTTACGGTTAGGTTTAGGTTTAGGTTTTCGGTATACGGTTAGTGTTAGTGTTAGGGTGTGGGTTAGGTTTAGGGTTACGGTACAGTTTAGGGTTAGGGTTAGGTTTAGGGTAGGGTTAGGTTTACGGTACCGGTTAGGGTTAGGTTTAGGGTTAGGGTTAGAGTTACGGTACAGGTTAGGTTTAGGGTTAGGTTTATGTTTAGTGTGATGGTAGAGATTAGGGTTAGGGTTAGTGTTATAGTTAGGGTTAGGTTTGCCCTAGAGGATAGGGTTAGGGTTAGGGTTAGTGTACTGGTTAGGTTTTGAGTTAGGGTTAAGGTTAGGTTTAGGGTTACGGTACAGGTTAGTGTAAGGGTTAGGGTTAGGGTTACGGTACAGGGTAGGTTTAGGTTTACGGTTAGGTTTAGGGTTACGGTACAAGTAGGGTTAGGGTTAGTGTTAGGTTTAGGTTTAAAGTACAGATTACGGTAGGGTTAGGGGTAGGGTTACGGTACAGGTTAGGGTTAGTGTTAGGGTTAGGGTTTCAGTACAGGTTAGGGTTAGGGTTAGTGTTAGGGTTACAGTACAGGTTAAGGTTAGGGTTAGGGTTAGTGTTCAGGTTACTATACAGGTTAGGGTTAGGGATAGGTTTAGTGTTACGGTACAGGTAAGGGTTACGGTTATGGTTAGCGTTAGGGTTTGGTTTACGGTTAGAGTTGCGGTACAGTTGTGGTTTAGGGTTACGGGTAGGGTTAGGGTTAGGGTTACGGTTAAGGGTAGGGTTAAGTTTAGGGTTAGGGTTAGCGTTACAGTACAAGTCAGGGTTAGGGTTAGGGTTAGTGTTAGGGTTAGGGTTACGGTACAGTTTAGGGTTAGGTTTAGGGTTATGGTTACAGTTACAGTACAGGTTAGGGTTACAGTTAGGGGTATGGTTACTGTACAGGTAAACGTTAGGTTTAGGGTTAGCGTTAGGTTTGTGTTACGTTACAGTTTAGGGTTAAGGTTTGGGTTAAGTTTAGGGTTAGGTTTAGGGTTACGGTAGTGGTTAGGGTTAGGCTTAGGGTTGGGTTAGGGTTACGGTACAGGTTAGGGTTAGGGTTAGGGTTAGGGTTAAGGTTAGGGATACGGATAGGGATAGATTTAGGTTTAGTGTTAGGTTTACGATACAGGTTAGGCTTAGGGTTTGGGTTACAGTTACCGTACAGGTTATGGTTAGGTTTAGGTTTAGGGTTGCAGTACAGATTATGGTTAGTTTTACCGATAGGGTTACCCTACAGGTTAAGGTTAGGGTAAGGGTTACGGTAAGGGATTACATACTGGTTAGTGTCAGGTTTAGGGTTGGGGTTAGTGTTAGGGTTAGGTTTGCGGTACAGGTTAGGGTTAGGTTTAGGGTTACTGTACAGTTTTAGGTTAGGGTTAGGGTTACGGTTAGGGATGCGGTACAAATTTGGGTTAGGGTTAGGGTTACAATTACGGTAAAGGTTAGCATTAGGGTTAGGGTTAAGGTTAGGTTTTCGGTGCAGGTTAGGGTTAGATTTATGGGTAGGGTTAGGTTTAGGGTTCCGGTACAGGTTATGATTAGGTTTACGGTTAGTTTTAGGGTTAGGGTTACGGTACCAATTAGGCTTACGGTTAGCTTTAGTGTTAGATTTACGGTATACATTATCGTTAGAGTTAGGGTTAGGTTTAGGGTTATGGGACAGGTTACGGTTAGGGTTAGGGTTAGGATTAATATTAGGGTTACTGTACAGGGTAGCATTAGGTGTAGGTGTAGGATTAGTTTTACAGTACAGGTTAGGGTTACGGTTCGGGTTAGGGTTAGGTTTATCATACAGGTTAGGTCAGGGTTAGGGTTTGGATTAGGGTTAGGTTTAGGGTTCTGTTTGCGGTACAGGTTAGGGTTAGGATTAGGGTTAGGATTACCGTACAGGTTAGGGCTAGGTTCAGGATTAGGGTCCGGGTTAGGATTGCGGTACACGTTAGGGTTAGGGTTAAGGTTAGGTTTACGGTACAGGTTAGGATTAGGGTTAGGGTTAGGATTAGTGTTACGGTACAGTTTAGGGTTAGGGTTAGGATTAGGGTTAGGGTTAGGGTACACGTTATGGTTAGTTTAGGGTTAGGGTTACGGTTACGGTACAGGTTAGGATTAGGGTTAGCGTTACGGTACATTTTAGGGTTAGGGTTAGGGTTAGGGATAGATTACAGAAAAAGTTAGGGTTACGGTAAGGTTTAGGGTTAGGGTACGGTAGGGTTACGTTAGGTTAGGTTAGGGTTAGGTTAGGGTTACGGTACAGGTTAGGGTTAGGGTTAGGGTTACGGTACAGGTTAGGGTTAGGTTTAGGGTTAGGGTTAGGGTTACGGTACAGGTTAGGGTTAGGTTTAGGTTTAGGGTTAGGGTTACGGTATCGATTAGGTTTAGAGTTACGGTTAGTGTTACAGTACAGGTAAGGGTTACGGTCAGGGATAGTTTTAGGGTTAGGTTTGCCGTTCCGTTGTGTGTTAGGGTTACGGGTTGGGTTACGGTACAGGTTAGGTTGAGGGCTAGGTTTAGGGTTATGGTATAGTTTAGGGTTAGAGTTAGGGATAGGGTAAGGGTTACGGTACAGGTTAGGGTTAGGGTTAGGGTTAGGGTATCGTTACAGGTTAGGGTTAGGGTTAGGGTTACGGTACAGGTTAGGGTTAGGGTTAGGGTTAGGGTATGGTTACAGGTTAGGGTTAGGGCTAGGGTTACGGTACAGGTTAGGGTTATGGTTAGGGTTAGGGTTAGGTTTAGGTTTAGGGTTACGGGACAGGTTAGGTTTACGGTTAGGGTTAGAGTTAAGTTACCGGTAAGGGTTATGGTTAGGCTTAGGGTTAGGTTGCCGTTCAGGTGTGGGTTAGGGTTACAGGTAGGTTTAGGGTTAGGATTAGGGTTATGGTACAAGTTAGGGGTAGGGTTAGGTTAGGGATAGGGTGAGGGTTATGGTACAGGTTGGGTTTAGGTTTAGGGTTAGTGTTAGGGTTAGGTTTATGATACTGGTTAGGTTTAGGTTTAGGTTTAGGGTTAGTGTTAGGGTGAGTGTTAAGGTACAGGGTAGTGTTAGGGTAGTGTTAGGGTCAGGGTTAGGTTTGTCATAGAGGTTAGGGTTAGGGTTAGTGTTTGGGTACAGGTAGGTTTAGAGGTAGGGTTAGGGTTAGAGTTTGGGTTAGGGTTAGGGTTACGATACAGGTTAGGTTTAGGCTTAGGGTTAGGGTTACATTACAGTGTAGGGTTAGGTTTAGGCTTACGGTACAAGTTAGGGTTAGGGTTAGGTTTAGGGTTAGTGTTAGGGTTAAGTCTAGGATTACGGTACAGGTTAGGTTTAGGGTTAGCGGTAGACTAACGGTTCCAGTAAGGATTAGGGTGATGGTTAGCGTTATGGTTAGGGTTACGGTACACTTTATGGTTAGGTTTAGGGTTAGGGTTACAATTAGGAATAGGGTTACGGTAGTGGTTAGGGTTAGGGTGAGGGTTGGGTTTAGGTTTACGGTTAGGGTTACGGAACAGGTTAGGGTTAGGGTTAGGGTTAGGGTTCGGATAGGGATAGAGTTAGGTTTAGTGTTAGGTTTATAGTCTAGGTTAGGGTTAGGGTTAGAGTTAGGCTTACGGTACAGATTAGGGTTAGGGTTAGGCTTAGGGTTTCGGTACAGGTTAGGGTTAGGGTTAGGGTTATGGTACAGATTAGTGTTAGGGTTCGGGTTAGGTTTAGGGTTACGGTACAGGTTAGGTTTATTAGGTTGAGTGTTACGGTACAGGTAAGGGTTATGGTTAGGGTTATGGTTAGAATTATGCTTAGGGTTGCCATACAGGTGTGTGTTAGGGTTACGGGTAGGATTAGGGTTAGGGTTAGGGTTACAGTACAGGTTAGGGTTAGGGTTAGGGTTAGCGTACAGGTTAGGGTTAGGGTTAGGGTTAGGGTTTCTGTACAGGTTAGGTTTAGGGTTAGGGTTAGGGTTACAGTACAGGTTAGGTTTAGCGTTAGGGGTTCGGTTAGGTTTAGAGTTAAGGTTACGGTTCAGGTTAGGTTTAGGGTTAGGGATAGTGTTACGGTACAGGTAAGGGTTACGGTTAGGGTTAGGGTTAGGGTTAGATTTGCCATGCAGGCGTGGGTTAGGGTTACGGGTAGGGTTAGGGTTAGGGTTAGGGTTATGGTACATGTTAGGTTGAGGGTTAGGGTTAGGGTTACGGTACCGGTTAGGGTTAGTTTTAGGGTTAGGGTTAGGGTTAGGGTTAGGGTTTCGTTACAGGTTAGGGTTAGGGTTAGGGTTAGGGTTAGGGTTAGGGTATCGTTACAGGTTAGGGTTAGGTTTAGGGTTACGGTTGGGGTTAGGGTAACAGTACATTTAGGGTGAGGGTTAGGGTAGGGTTAGTGTCACGGTTAGGTTTACGGACCAGGTTAAGGTTAGGGTTAGGGTTAGGGATACGGTACATGTTAGGGTTAGAGTTAGGGTTAGGGTTACGGATCAGTTTAGGGTTAGGGTTAGGGTTAGGGTTACGGTACAGGTTAGGTTTAGCGTTAGGGTTAGTGTTACAGTACAGGTAAGGGTTACGGTTAGGGTTACGGTTAGGATTAGTGTTACGGTTAGGGTTAGGGGTATGTTTACGGTACAGGTTAGGTTTAGGGTTAGGGTTAGGGTTAGGGTTACAGTTAGGGTTGCGGTACAGTTGTGTTAGGGTTACGGGTAGGGTTAGGGTTAGTGTTAGGGTTATGGTTCAGGTTAGGGTTAGGCTTAGGGTCAGTGTTACGGTACAAGATAGAGTTAGGGTTAGGTTAGTATTAGGGTTACGGTTATGGTTACGGTACAGGTCAAGGTTAGTTTTAGGGTTAGCGTTACGTTTGGGTTACGGTACAGTTTAGGATAAGGTAGGGTTAGGTTTAGGGTTAGGGTTAGGGTTGGGTTTAGGGTTAGGGATAAGGTTACGGTACAAGTTAGTGTTACGGTTAGGGTTAGGGTTAGGTTTAGGTTAGCGTTAGCATTAGGTTTAGGGTTATGGTACACGTTAGGGTTAGGGTTAAGGTTAGGGATAAGGATAGGGTTAGGTTTAGTGTTAGTTTTACGGTCCAGGTTAGGGTTAGGGTTAGGATTAGGGTTACCGTACAGTTTACAGTTAAGTTTAGGGTTAGGGTTAGGGTTGTGGTACAGTTTAGGGTTAGGGTTAGGGTTACGGGACAGGGTAGGGTTAGGGTTAGGGTTAGGGTTACGATACAGGTTAGGATTAGGGTCAGTTAGGGTTAGGGTGACGGCACAGGTTAGTGTAAAGTTCAGGGTTAGGGTTAGGTTTACAGTACAGTTTAGGTTTAGGGTTTTTGGTAGGTTTACGGTACAGGTTAGGGTTAGGGTTAGAGTTAGGCTTATGGTACAGATTATGGTTAGGGTTAGGGTTTCAGTACTGGTTAGGGTTAGGGTTAGGGTTACGGTACAGGTTAGGGTTAGGTTTCGCGTTAGGGTTAGGTTTAGGGTTACGGTACAGGTTAGTTTTATTGTTAGGTTTAGTGTTACGGTACAGGTAAGGGTTATGGTTAGGGTTATGGTTAGAATTATGGTTAGGGTTGCCGTACAGGTGTGTGTTAGGGTTACGGGTAGGATTAATTTTAGGGTTAGGGTTACAGTACAGGTTAGGGTTAGGGTTAGGGTTAGAGTACAGGTTAGGGTTAGGGTTAATGTTAGGGTTTCTGTACAGGTTAGGTTTAGGGTTAGGGTTAGGGTTACGGTACAGGTTAGGTTTAGCGTTAGGGGTAGGGTTAGGTTTAGAGTTAGGGTTACGGTTCAGGTTAGGTTTAGGGTTAGGTTTAGGGTTAGTGTTAGGGTTAGCGTTAGTGTTATGGTACAGGTTAGGGTTTGGGTAGTGTAAGGTTTAGGGTTAGGTTTGCCATAGAGTTTAGGGTTAGGGTTAGGGTTTGGGTTACGGTACAGGTTAGGGTCAGGTTTAGGGTTAGTGTTACTGTACAGGTTAGTGTTAGGTTTATTGTTAGGGTTTGGGTTAGGAGTGCCATAGAGGTTAGGGTTAGGGGTAGGGTTAGGGAACAGGTGAGGTTTTGAGTTCGGGTTAAGTATAGGTTTCGGGTTACAGTACAGTTTACGATTAGGGTTACGGTTGGGGTTACGGTAAGTGTATTATTAGGTTTAAGGTTAGGTTTGGGTTACGGTACAAGTTAGGTTTACGGTTAGTGTTAGGGTTAGGGTAACGGTACAGGTTAGGTTTAGGGTTAGGGATAGGGTTACGGTTAGGTTTAGGTTTATGGTACAGGTTATGGTTAGGGTTAGGGGTAGGGTTACGGTACAGGTTAGGGTTAGGGTTAGTGTTAGGGTTAGCGTTAGGGTTTGGTTAGGGTTAGGGTTAGCGTTATGGTACAGGTTAGGGTTAGGGTTAGGTGTACGGTTGGGTTACGGGACAGGTTAGGTTTAGGCTTAGGTTTAGGGTTAGGGTTAGGGTTACGGTACAGGTTAGGTTTAGGTTTAGGGTTAGGGTTACAGTGCAGGTTAGGGTTAGGTTTACGGGACAGGTTAGATTTAGTGTTAGGTTTATGGTTAGGTTTAGGGTTAAGGTACAGGTAAGGGTTACGTTTAGGGTTAGGGTTAGGGTTAGGGTTAGGGTTAGGGTGAGGGTAATGGTACAGGTTTGTGTTAGGGTTACGGGTAGAGTTAGGGTTAAAGTTGGGGTTAAGGTACAGTTAAGGGTGAGGGTTAGGGTTAGTGTTATGCTACAGCTTAGGGTTAGGGTTAGGGTTAGGGTTAGGGTTACGGTACAGTATAGGTTTGGGGTTAGGTTAGGGTTAGGGTTTCCATATAGGATATTGTTAGGTTTAGGGTAAGGGTTAAGGTTAGGGTTAGGGTTATGGTACAAGTTAGGTTTAGGATTGGGGTTAGGGTTGGGGTAGGGTTATGGTACAGGTTTGGGTTAGAGTTAGGGCTAGGGTTACAGTACAGGTTAACGTTAGGGTTGGGGTTAATATTAGGGTTATGGTTAAGGGACAAGTTAGGTTGGGATTTTAGAGATTTGAAATACAGTTAATTTCTGATACAGAGAAATATAGTTACATTTCAGAATTGAAATGTTACGAATTTAGGGTTAGGCTAACAATACAAGATTTAGGTAGTTTGGAAGTAAGGTAGTGTCACAGTTGGGTGAAACTGATTCAAGGTGGGGGGTTAGGGTTAGGGTTAGGGTTAGTTTTACAGTATAGGTTAGTTTAGGGTTACGGTTAGGGTTATGGTACAGGTTAGTGTTAGGGTTAGGGTTAGGGTTAGGGTTAGGGTTACGGTACATGTTAGGGTTAGAGTTAGGGTTAGGGTTACGAATCAGTTTAGGGTTAGGGTTAGGTTTAGGGTTACTGTACAGGTTAGGGTTAGGGTTACGGGACATTTTAGGTTGAGGTTTAGGTTTAGGGTTAGGGTTAGGGTTATGGTACAGGTAAGGGTTACGTTACGGTTAGGTTTAGGGTTAGTGTTAGGGTTACGGTACAGGTTTGGGTTATGGTTACGGGTAGAGTTAGGGTTAGGTTTAGGTTACGGTAAAGGTGATGGTGAGGGTTAGGGTTAGGGTTACACTACAGGTTAGGGTTAGTGTTTAGGGTTAAGGTTGAGGTTTGGTTTACGGTATAGTTTAGGGTTAGGGTTACCATTAGGGTGTGGGTTAGGGTTACAGTACAGGTTAGGGTTAGGGTTACCATTAGGGCTAGTGTACAGTTTAGGGTTAGGGTTAGCGTTATGGTTTGGTTAGGGTTAGGGTTATGGTTACGGTACAGGGTAGGGTTACGGTTACCGTTAGGGTTACGGTACAAGTTAGGTTTAGCGTTAGCATTAGGTTTTGGTTACGGTTAGGTTTAGGGTTATGGTACAGGTTAGGGTTAGGGTTAGGTTATGGTTGGGTTACGGGACAGGTGAGGTTTAGGCTTAGGTTTAGGGTTAGGGTAGGGCTACGGTATACGTAAGAGTTACGTTTATGGATAGGGTTTGCGTTAGGGTTAGGATTATGGTACAGGTTGGATTAAGGTTACGGGTAGAGTTCGGGTTAGGGTTAGTGCAAGGTACAGTTTAGGCTGAGGGTTAGGGTTAGGGTTATGCTACAGGTTAGGTTTAAGGTAAGGGTTAGGGTTAGGGTTACTGTACAGGTTAGGATTGCGGTTAGGGTTAGGGTTACCGTACAGGATAGGGTTAGGGTTAGGGTTAGGGTTAGGGTTAGGGTTAGGGTTATGGTTACGGTACAGGTTAGGGTTAAGCCTAGGGTTACGGTACAGGTAAGGGTTAGGGTTAGGGTTATGGTACAGTTTAGGGTTAGGGTTAATGTTAGGTTAGTGTTAGAGTATAGGTTAGTGTTAGGGTTACGGTTAGGGTTTCGGTACATGTTAGGGTTAGGGTTAGGGTTAGGGTTAAGGTTACGGTACAGGTTTGGGTTAGGTTTAGGTTTAGGGTTACAGTACAAGTTAGGGTTAGGTTTACGGGACATTTTAGGTTTAAGGTGAGGTTTAGGGTTAAGGTACAGGTAAGGGTTACATTTAGGGTTAGGGTTAGGGTTATGGTGAGGGTTAGGGTACAGGTTTGGTTTAGTGTTATGGGTAGAGTTAGGGTTAGGGTTAGGGTTAAGGTACAGTTTAGGGTGAGGTTTAGGGTTAGTGTTATGCTACAGGTTAGGGTTAGTGTTAGTGTTAGGGTTAGGGTTAGGGTTAGGGTTACGGTGCTTGTTAGGTTTGGGGCTAGGGTTAGGGTTAGGGTTTCCATACAGGATATTGTTAGGTTTAGGGTAAGGGTTAAGATCAGGGTTAGGGTTACACAATAAGTTAGGTTTAGGGTTAGGGTTAGGGTTATGGTTAGGGTTAGGGTTATGTTACAGGTTAGGGTTAGAGTTAGGGTTAGGTTTATGGTAGAGGTTAGGGTTAGGTTGGATTAATGTTATGGTTAGGGTTAAGGACAGGTTAGGTTTATGGTTAGGTTTAGGATTAGGGTTAGGATTACGGTACAGGTAACAGTTACGGTTCCGTTTAGTGTTATGGTTAGGGTTAGGGTTACATAAAAGTGTGAGGGTTAGGGTTAGGGTTAGTGTCACGGTAAGGGTTACGGACCAGGTTAGGGTTAGGGTTAGGGTTAGGGTTTTTTTACAGTATAGGTTAGTTTAGGGTTACGGTTAGGGTTACGGTACAGGTTAGGTTTAGGGTTATGGTTAGGGTTACGGTACAGGTTTGGGTTAGGGTTACGGGGAGAGTTAGGGTTAGGGTTAGGGTTACAGTAGAGGTGAGGGTTAGGGTTAGGGTTAGGGTTACGGTACAGGTTAGCGTTAGGGTTACCGTTTTCGTTAGGGTACAGTTTAGGGTTAGGGTTAGCGTTAGGGTTTGTTTAGGGTTAGGATTATGGTAGAGGTTTGGGTTAGGGTTACAGGTAGATTTAGGGTTAGGGTTAGTGCAAGGTACAGGTTAGGCTGAGGGTTAGTGTTAGGGTTATGCTACAGTTTAGGTTTAGGGTAAGGGTTAGGGTTAGGGTTACGGTAGAGGTTAGGGTTGGGGTTAGGGTTAGGGTTAGTGTTACCATACAGGATAGGGTTAGGGTTAGGGTTTTGGTTAGGCTTACGGTCAAGTTAGGGTTAGGGTTAGAGTGAGAGTTAGGGTTAGGGTTAGGGTTACGGTATAGGTTAGGGTTAAAGCTAGGGTTACGGTACAGGTAAGGGTTAGGGTTACGGTTAGGGTTACGGTACAGGTTAGGATTAGGGTTAGGGTTACGGTACAGGTTACGGTTAGGGTTAGGGTTACGGTACAGGTTAGGGTTAGGTTTTGGTTACAGTACAGGTTAGGGTTAGGTTTACAGGAAACTTTAGGTTTAGGGTTAGGTGTAGGGTTAGGTTTAGGTTTAAGGTACAGATAAGGGTTACGTTTAGGTTTAGGGTTAGGCTTAGGGTGAGAGTTAAGGTACAGGTTAGGGTGAGGGTTAGGGTTAGTTTTATGCTACAGCTTACGGTTAGGGTTAGGGTTAGGGTTAGGGTTACGGTGCAGTTTAGGTTTGGGGTTAGGTTTTCCATACAGGAGATTGTTAGGTTTAGAGTAAGTTTTAAGGTTAGGGTTAGGGTTACGGTACAAGTTAGGTTTAGGGTTAGGGTTATGTTACAGGTTAGGATTAGAGTAAGGGTTAGGGTTCCGGTACAGGTTAGGGTTAGGGTTGGGGTTAATGTGTGGGTTAGGGTTAAGGGACAGGTTAGTTTAGGGTTAGGTTTAAGGTTAGGGTTAGTTTTATAGTATAGGTTAGTTTAGGGTTACGGTTAGGGTTACGGTACAGGTTAGGATTAGAGTCAGTGTTAGGGTTATAGTACAGGTTTGGCTTAGGGTTAGGGTTAGGGTTACGGTACAGGTTTAGGGTTAGGGAAATGGAAGAGGTTAGGGTTGTGGTTAGGGCTAAAGTTACGGTACAGTTCAGTATTAGGGTTAGGTTTATGGTTAGGGTACAGGTTAGGGATAGTGTTAGGGTTAGATTTAGGGTTAGGGTTAGGGTTAGGGTTACGGTAGAGGTTAGGGTGAGGGTTAGGTTTAGGGTTAGGGTTACGGTACAGGTTAGGTTTAGGATTTGGGTTAGGGTAAGGGTTAGCGTTAGGTTAAGGGTTAATGTTAGGGTTAGGTTTAGGGAGAGGTTACATTTGGGGTTAGATTTTGGGTTAGGGTTATTGTTACGGTACAGGTAAAGGGTTACGGTACATGTTAGGGTGAGTGTTCAGGACAGGGTTACACTACCGTTTAGGGTTAGGTTTAGGTTGGTGTTAGGGTACAGGTTAGGGTTAGGGTTAGGGTTACGTTTAGGGTTATGGTACACTTCAGGGTTAGGGTTACGGTTCGGGATTGGGTTACGGTACAGGTTAGGGTTAGGGTTACCGTTAGGGTTAGGGTACACTTTAGGGTTAGGGTTAGCATTATTGTTTGGTTAGCGTTAGGGTTACGTACAGGTTAGGGTTAAGGCTAGGGTTACGGTACAGGTAAGAGTTAGAGTTAGGGTTAGGGTTACGGTACAGGATAGGGTTAGGGTTAGGGTTAGGGTTAGGGTTACAGTACAGGTTAGGGTTAGGGTAAGCGTTAGGGTTACAGTACAGTTTAGGGTTAGGTTTATGGGACAGGTTAGGTTTAGGGTTAGGTTTAGGGTTACGTTGAGGTTTAAGGTACAGGTAAGGGTTACATTTAGCGTTAGGGTTAGGGTTAAGGTTAGGGTGAGGGTTATGGTACAGGTTTGGGTTATGGTTACGGGTAGAGTTAGGGTAGGGTTAAGGTACAGGTTAGGGTGAGGTTTAGGGTTAGTGTTATGCTACAGGTAGGGTTAGGGTTAGGGTTAGGTTTAGGGTTAGGGTTAGGGTTACGGTGCTTGTTAGGTTTGGGGTTAGGGTTAGGGTTAGGGTTTCCATACAGGATATTGTTAGGTTTATGGTAAGGGTTAAGGTTGGGGTTAGGGTTACGGTACAAGTTAGGTTTAGGGTTAGGGTTAGGGTTAGGGTTAGGGTTATGTTACAGGTTAGGGTTAGAGTTAGGGTTAGGGTTATGGTAGAGGTTAGGGTTAGGTTGCATTAATGTTAGGGTTAGGGTTAAGGACAGGTTATGTTTACGGTTAGGTTTAGGATTAGGGTTAGGATTACGGTACAGGTAACGGTTACGGATCTGTTTAGTGTTACGGTTAGTGTTAGGGTTACAGTAAAACTGTGAGGGTTAGGGTTAGGGTTAGTGTCACGGTAAGGGTTACGGACCAGGTTAGGGTTAGGGATAGGGTTAGGGTTAGTTTTACAGTATAGGTTAGTTTAGGGTTACGGTTAGGGTTACGGTACAGGTTAGGTTTAGGGTTAGGGTTAGGGTTACGGTACATGTTAGGTTTAGGGTTAGGGTTATGGATCAGGTTAGGGTTAGTGTTAGGTTTAGGATTACTGTACAGGTTAGGGTTAGGGTTACGGGACATTTTAGGTTTAGGGTTAGGTTTATGGTTAGGGTTAGGGTTAAGGTACAGGTAAGGGTTATGTTAGGGTTAGGTTTAGGGTTAGTGTTAGGGGTATGGTACAGGTTTGGGTTAGGATTACGGGGAGAGTTAGGGTTAGGGTTAGGGTTACGGTAGAGGTGAGGGTGAGGGTTAGGGTTAGGGTTACGCTACAGTTTAGCGTTAGGGTTTAGGGTTAAGGTTAGGGTTTGATTTACGGTACAGGTTAGGGTTAGGGTTAGGGTTAGGGTTAGGGTTAGGTTTACGGTTCAGGTTAGCGTTAGGGTTACCGTTTTCATTAGGGTACAGTTTAGGGTTAGGGTTAGGGTTAGGGTTAAGGTACAGGTAAGGGTTACGTTAGGGTTAGGTTTAGGGTTAGTGTTAGGGTTACGGTACAGGTTTGGCTTAGGGTTAGGGTTAGGATTAGGGTTACAGTAAAACTGTGAGGGTTAGGGTTAGGGTTAGTGTCACGGTAAGGGTTACGGACCAGGTTAGTGTTAGGGATAGGGAAGGGTTAGTTTTACAGTATAGGTTAGTTTAGGGTTACGGTTAGGGTTACGGTACAGGTTAGGTTAAGGTTAGGGTTATGGATCAGGTTACGTTTAGGGTTAATGTTAGGGTTACGGTACAGGTTTGGGTTAGGGTTACGGGGAGAGTTAGGGTTAGGGTTAGGGTTACAGTAGACGTGAGGGTGAGGGTTAGGGTTAGGGTTACGCTACAGGTTAGGGTTAGGGTTTAGGGTTAAGGTTAGGGTTTGATTTACGGTACAAGTTAGGGTTAGGGTTAGGGTTACGGTACAGGTTAGGTTTAGGGTTACCGTTTTCGTTAGGGTACAGTTTAGGGTTAGCGTTAGCGTTAGGGTTTGGTTAGGGTTAGGATTATGGTACAGGTTTGGGTTAGGGTTACAGGTAGATTTAGGGTTAGGGTTAGTGCAAGGTACAGGTTAGGCTGAGGGTTAGTGTTAGGGTTATGCTACAGTTTAGGTTTAGGGTAAGGGTTAGGGTTAGGGTTACGGTAGAGGTTAGGGTTGGGGTTAGGGTTAGGGTTAGTGTTACCATACAGGATAGGGTTAGGGTTAGGGTTTTGGTTAGGCTTACGGTCAAGTTAGGGTTAGGGTTAGAGTGAGAGTTAGGGTTAGGGTTAGGGTTACGGTATAGGTTAGGGTTAAAGCTAGGGTTACGGTACAGGTAAGGGTTAGGGTTACGGTTAGGGTTACGGTACAGGTTAGGATTAGGGTTAGGGTTACGGTACAGGTTACGGTTAGGGTTAGGGTTACGGTACAGGTTAGGGTTAGGTTTTGGTTACAGTACAGGTTAGGGTTAGGTTTACAGGAAACTTTAGGTTTAGGGTTAGGTGTAGGGTTAGGTTTAGGTTTAAGGTACAGATAAGGGTTACGTTTAGGGTTAGGGTTAGGCTTAGGGTGAGAGTTAAGGTACAGGTTAGGGTGAGGGTTAGGGTTAGTTTTATGCTACAGCTTATGGTTAGGGTTAGGGTTAGGGTTAGGGTTACGGTGCAGTTTAGGTTTGGGGTTAGGGTTTCCATACAGGACATTGTTAGGTTTAGAGTAAGGGTTAAGGTTAGGGTTAGGGTTACGGTACAAGTTAGGTTTAGGGTTAGTGTTAGGGTTAGGGTTATGTTACAGGTTAGGATTAGAGTAAGGGTTAGGGTTACGGTACAGGTTAGGGTTAGGATTGGGGTTAATGTTAGGGTTAGGGTTAAGTGACAGGTTAGGTTTAGGGTTAGGTTTAGGATTAAGTTTAAGTTTACGGTATAGGTAACTGTTACGGTTCAGGTTAGTGTTACGGTTAGGGTTAGAGTTAAGGTAAAAGTTAGGGTGAGGGTTAGTGTTAGGGTTATTGTCACTGTTAGTGTTATGGACCAGGTTATGCTTAGGGTTAGGGTTAGGGTTAGTTTTACAGTATAGGTTAGTTTAGGGTTACGGTTAGGGTTACGGACCAGGTTAGAGTTAGGGTTAGGGTTAGGGTCTCGGTACATGTTAGGGTTAGGGTTAGGGTTACGTATCAGGTTAGGGTTAGGGTTAGGTTTAGGGTTATTGTACGGGTAAAGGTTAGGGTTACAGGAAAATTTAGGCTTAGGGTTAGGTTTAGGGTTAGGGTTAGGGTTAAGGTACAGGTAAGGGTTACGTTAGGGTTAGGTTTAGGGTTAGTGTTAGGGTTACGGTACAGGTTTGGGTTAGGGTTATGGGTAGAGGTAGGGTTAGGGTTAGGGTTACGGTAAAGGTGAGGGTGAGGGTTAGGGTTAGGGTTACGCTACAGGTTAGGGTTAGGGTTTAGGGTTAAGGTTAGTGTTTGGTTTATGGTACAGGTTAGGGTTAGGTTTAGGGTTAGGGTTACTGTACAGTTTAGGGTAGGGGTTACCGTTATGGTTAGGGTACAGTTTAGGGCTAAAGTTAGCGTTAGGGTTTGGTTAGAGTTAGGATTATGGTTACGGTACCGGTTAGGGTTACTGTTCCCATTAGGGTTAGGGTACAGGTTAGGGTTAGGGTTAGCGTTAGGGTTTGGTTATGGTTAGGGTTAGGGTTACGGTTAGGGTTACGGACCAGGTTAGGGTTAGGTTTAAGGTTAGGTTTAGTTTTACAGTATAGGTTAGTTTAGGGTTACGGTTAGGGTTATGGTACAGGTTAGGATTAGAGTCAGTGTTAGGGTTACAGTACAGGTTTGGGTTAGGTTTACGGGTAGAGTTAGGGTTAGGGTAAGGGTTACGGTACAGGTTAGGTTTACTGTTAGGGTTAGGGTTTCGGTTCAGGTTAGGTTAAGTTTTAGGGTTAGGATTGCGGTACAGGTTAGGGTTAGGGTTAGGGTTTGGGTTACGGTACAAGTTAGGGTTAGGGTTAGAGTTAGGGATAGGGTTATGGTTAGTGTTAGTGTTAGGGTTACGGTACAGGTTAGGGTTAGGGTTAGGGTTAGAGTAACAGTACAGGTTAATGTTAGGCTTATGATTAGGGTTACGATACAGCTTAGGTTACGGTTAGTGTTAGGTGAACGGTGCAGGTTAGGGTTAGGGTAAGGTTTAGGGTTAGGGTTATGGGACAGGTTAGGTTTAGGGTTAGGTTTAGGGTTAGGGTGAGGGTTAAGGTACGCGTAATCGTTACGGTTAGGGTTAGGTTTAGGGATAGGTTTAGGTTTAGGTTTATGGTACAGGTTTGGGTTAGGGTACGGGTTGGGTTAGGGTTAGGTTTAGTATTACGGTACAGGTTAGGTTTAGGGTTACCGTTAGGGTTATGGTACAGTTTAGGGTTAGGGTTACGTTATAGGATAGGGTTAGGGTTAGGTTTAGGCTTAGGTTTAGGGTCATGGTACAGGTTAGTGTTAGGTTACCGTTAGGATAACGGTACAGGTTACGGTTGGGCTTAGGTTTAGGGTTAGGGTTAGGGTTACGGTACAGGTTAGGGTTAGGGTTAGGGTTAGGGTTAGGGTAAGGGTTAGCGTTAGGTTAAGGGTTAATGTTAGGGTTTGGTTCATGGGAGAGGTTACGTTTCGGGTTAGGTTTAGGGGTTAGGGTTAAAGTTACGGTACAGGTAAAGGGTTACGGTACAGTTTAGGGTGAGTGTTCGGGACAGGGTTACACTACCGTTTAGGGTTAGGTTTAGGTTAGTGTTAGGGTACACATTAGGGTTAGGGTTAGGGTTACGGTACGGGTTAGGGTTAGGGTTAGGTTAGTGTTACGGTACAGGTTAGGGTTAGGGTTAGGGTTAAGATTAGGGTACAAGTTAGGGTTAGGTTTAGTTTTAGGGTTAAGGTTAGGGTTAGGGTTATGGTACAGGTTAGGGTTAGGGTTAGGTTTAGGGATAGGGTAACGGAAGAGGTTAGGGTTGTGGTTAGGGCTAAAGTTATGGCACAGTTTAGTATTAGGGTTAGGTTTATAGTTAGGGTACAGGTTAGGGATAGTGTTAGGGTTAGATTTAGGGTTAGCGTTAGGGTTACGGTAGAGGTTAGGGTTAATCTTAGGTTTAGGGTAACGGTACAGGTTGGGGTTAGGGTTAGGTTTAGGGTTAGGGTTATGGTACAGGCTAGGTTTAGGGTTAGGGTTAGGGTAAGGGTTAGCTAGGTTAAGTGTTAATGTTAGGGTTAGGTTTATGGGAGAGGTTACGTTTGGTTAGGTTTAGGGTTAGGGTTAAAGTTACGGTACAGGTAAAGGGTTACGGTACAGGTTAGGGTGAGGGTTCGGGACAGGGTTACACTACCGTTTAGGGTTAGGTTTAGGTTGGTGCTAGGGTACAGGTTAGGGTTAGGGTTAGGGTTATGGTACAGGATAGGGTTAGGGTTAGGTTAGTGTTACGGTACAGGTTAGGGTTAGGGTTAGGGTTAAGATTAGGGTACAAGTTAGGGTTAGGTTTAGTTTTAGGGTTAAGGTTAGGGTTAGGGTTATGGTACAGGTTAGGGTTAGGGTTAGGTTTAGGGATAGGGAAACGGAAGAGGTTAGGGTTGTGGTTAGGGCTAAAGTTATGGTATAGTTCAGTATTAGGGTTAGGTTTATGGTTAGGGTACAGGTTAGGGATAGTGTTAGGGTTAGATTTAGGGTTAGGGTTAGGGTTACGGTAGAGGTTAGGGTGAGGGTTAGGTTTAGGGTTAGGGTTACGGTACAGGTTAGGTTTAGGATTAGGGTTAGGGTAAGGGTTAGCGTTAGGTTAAGGGTTAATGTTAGGGTTAGGTTTAGGGAGAGGTTACGTTTGGGGTTAGGTTTTGGGTTAGGGTTAATGTAACGGTACAGGTAAAGGGTTACGGTACAGGTTAGGGTGAGTGTTCAGGAGAGGGTTACACTACCGTTTAGGCTTAGGTTTAGGTTGGTGTTAGGGTACAGGTTAGGGTTAGTGTTAGGGTTACGTTTAGGGTTATGGTACACTTCATGGTTAGGGTTACGGTTCATGATAAGGTTACGGTACAGGTTAGGGTTAGGGTTACCGTTAGGGTTAGGGTACACTTTAGGGTTAGGGTTAGCATTATTGTTTGGTTAGGGTTAGGGTTAGGGTTACGGTACAGGTTAGGGTTAAGGCTAGGGTTACGGTACAGGTAAGGGTTAGGGTTAGGGTTAGGGTTACGGTACAGGTTCGGGTTAGGGTTAGGGTTAGGGTTAGGGTTACAGTACAGGTTAGGGTTAGGGTAAGCGTTAGGGTTACAGTACAGTTTAGGGTTAGGTTTATGGGACAGGTTAGGTTTAGGGTTAGGTTTAGGGTTACGTTGAGGTTTAAGGTACAGGTAAGGGTTACATTTAGCGTTAGGGTTAGGGTTAGGGTGAGGGTTATGGTACAGGTTTGGGTTATGGTTACGGGTAGAGTTAGGGTTAGGGTTAAGGTACATTTTAGGGTGAGGTTTAGGGTTAGTGTTATGCTACAGGTTTAGGGTTAGGGTTAGGGTTCGGTGCTTGTTAGGTTTGGGGTAGGGATAGGGTTAGGGTTTCCATACAGGATATTGTTAGGTTTAGGGTAAGGGTTAAGGTTGGGGTTAGGGTTACGGTACAAGTTAGGTTTAGGGTTAGGGTTAGGGTTAGGGTTATGTTACAGGTTAGGGTTAGAGTTAGGGTTAGGGTTATGGTAGAGGTTAGGGTTAGGTTGGATTAATGTTAGGGTTAGGGTTAAGGACAGGTTATGTTTACGGTTAGGTTTAGGATTAGGGTTAGGATTACGGTACAGGTTTGGTTACGGTTCCATTTAGTGTTAAGGTTAGGGTTAGGGTTACAGTAAAACTGTGAGGGTTAGGGTTAGGGTTAGTGTCACGGTAAGGGTTACGGACCAGGTTAGGGTTACGGATAGGGTTAGGGTTAGTTTTACAGTATAGGTTAGTTTAGGGTTACGGTTAGGGTTACGGTAAATGTTAGGTTTAGGTTTAGGGTTAGGGTTACGGTACAGGTTTGGGTTAGGGTTACGGGGAGAGTTAGGGTTAGGGTTAGGGTTACAGTAGACGTGAGGGTGAGGGTTAGGGTTAGGGTTACGCTACAGGTTAGGGTTAGGGTTTAGGGTTAAGGTTAGGGTTTGATTTACGGTACAAGTTAGGGTTAGGGTTAGGGTTACGGTACAGGTTAGGTTTAGGGTTACCGTTTTCGTTAGGGTACAGTTTAGGGTTAGCGTTAGCGTTAGGGTTTGGTTAGGGTTAGGATTATGGTACAGGTTTGGGTTAGGGTTACAGGTAGATTTAGGGTTAGGGTTAGTGCAAGGTACAGGTTAGGCTGAGGGTTAGTGTTAGGGTTATGCTACAGTTTAGGTTTAGGGTAAGGGTTAGGGTTAGGGTTACGGTAGATGTTAGGGTTGGGGTTAGGGTTAGGGTTAGTGTTACCATACAGGATAGGGTTAGGGTTAGGGTTTGAGTTAGGCTTACGGTCAAGTTAGGGTTAGGGTTAGAGTGAGAGTTAGGGTTAGGGTTAGGGTTACGGTATAGGTTAGGGTTAAAGCTAGGGTTACGGTACAGGTAAGGGTTAGGGTTACGGTTAGGGTTACGGTACAGGTTAGGATTAGGGTTAGGGTTACGGTACAGGTTACGGTTAGGGTTAGGGTTACGGTACAGGTTAGAGTTAGGTTTTGGTTACAGTACAGGTCATGGTTAGGTTTACGGGAAACTTTAGGTTTAGGGTTAGGTGTAGGGTTAGGTTTAGGTTTAAGGTACAGATAAGGGTTACGTTTAGGGTTAGGGTTAGTGTTAGGGTGAGAGTTAAGGTACAGGTTAGGGTGAGGGTTAGGTTTAGTTTTATGCTACAGCTTATGGTTAGGGTTAGGGTTAGGGTTAGGGTTACGGTGCAGTTTAGGTTTGGGGTTAGGATTTCCATACAGGACATTGTTAGGTTTAGAGTAAGGGTTAAGGTTAGGGTTAGGGTTACGGTACAAGTTAGGTTTAGGGTTAGGGTTAGGGTTAGGGTTATGTTACAGGTTAGGATTAGAGTAAGGGTTAGGGTTACGGTACAGGTTAGGGTTAGGGTTGGGGTTAATGTTAGGGTTAGGGTTAAGGGACAGGTTAGGTTTAGGTTTAGGTTTAGGATTAAGTTTAAGTTTACGATATAGGTAACTGTTACGGTTCAGGTTAGTGTTACGGTTAGGGTTAGAGTTAAGGTAAAAGTTAGGGTGAGGGTTAGTCTTAGGGTTAGTGTCACTGTTAGGGTTACGGACCAGGTTAGGCTTAGGGTTAGGGTTAGGGTTAGTTTTACAGTATAGGTTAGTTTAGGGTTACGGTTAGGGTTACGGACCAGGTTAGAGTTAGGGTTAGTGTTAGGGTCATGGATCAGGTTAGGGTTAGGGGTAGGTTTAGGGTTACTGTACGGGTGAAGGTTAGGGTTACAGGAAAATTTAGGCTTAGGGTTAGGTTTAGGGTTAGGGTTAGGGTTAAGGTACAGGTAAGGGTTATGTTAGGGTTAGGTTTAGGGTTAGTGTTAGGGTTACGGTACAGGTTTGGGTTAGGGTTATGGGTAGAGGTAGGGTTAGGGTTAGGGTTACGGTAAAGGTGAGGGTGAGGGTTAGGGTTAGGGTTACGCTACAGGTTAGGGTTAGAGTTTAGGGTTAAGGTTAGTGTTTGGTTTATAGTACGGGTTAGGGTTAGGGTTAGGGTTCGGGTTACGGTACAAGTTAGGGTTAGGGTTAGAGTTAGGGTTAGGGTTAGGGTTAGTGTTAGTGTTAGGGTTACGGTACAGGTTAGGGTTAGGGTTAGGGTTAGAGTAACAGTTCAGGTTAATGTTAGGCTTATGATTAGGGTTACGGTACAGCTTAGGTTACGGTTAGGGTTATGTGAACGGTGCAGGTTAGGGTTAGGGTAAGGTTTAGGGTTAGGGTTACGGGACAGGTTAGGTTTAGGGTTAGGTTTAGGGTTAGGGTGAGGGTTAAGGTACGCGTAATCGTTACGGTTAGGGTTAGGTTTAGGGATAGGTTTAGGTTTAGGTTTATGGTACAGGTTTGGGTTAGGGTACGGGTTGGGATAGGGTTAGGTTTAGGATTACGGTACAGGTTAGGTTTAGGGTTACCGTTAGGGTTACGGTACAGTTTAAGGTTAGGGTTACGTTATAGGATAGGGTTAGGGTTAGGTTTAGGCTTAGGTTTAGGGTCATGGTACAGGTTAGTGTTAGGGTTACCATTAGGATAATGGTACAGGTTACGGTTGGGCTTAGGTTTAGGGTTAGGGTTAGGGTTACGGTACAGGTTAGGGTTAGGGTTAGGGTTAGGGTAAGGGTTAGCGTTAGGTTAAGGGTTAATGTTAGGGTTTGGTTTATGGGAGAGGTTACGTTTCGGGTTAGGTTTAGGGGTTAGGGTTAAAGTTACGGTACAGGTAAAGGGTTATGGTACAGTTTAGGGTGAGTGTTCGGGACAGGGTTACACTACCGTTTAGGGTTAGGTTTAGGTTAGTGTTAGGGTACACGTTAGGGTTAGGGTTAGGGTTACGGTACGGGTTAGGGTTACGGTTAGGTTAGTGTTACGGTACAGGTTAGGGTTAGGGTTAGGGTTAAGATTAGGGTACAAGTTAGGGTTAGGTTTAGTTTTAGGGTTAAGGTTAGGGTTAGGGTTAGGGTTATGGTACAGGTTAGGGTTAGGGTTAGGTTTAGGGATAGGGAAACGGAAGAGGTTAGGGTTGTGGTTAGGGCTAAAGTTACGGTACAGTTCAGTATTAGGGTTAGGTTTATGGTTAGGGTACAGGTTAGGGATAGTGTTAGGGTTAAATTTAGGGTTAGGGTTACGGTCCAGGTTAGTTTTAGGATTAGGGTTAGGGTAAGGGTTAGCGTTAGGT
The DNA here is from genome assembly GCA_017311455.1 of Otocyon megalotis megalotis. NCBI lineage: Eukaryota > Metazoa > Chordata > Mammalia > Carnivora > Canidae > Otocyon > Otocyon megalotis. The sequence goes on from JAEUCK010006588.1 coordinate 46,249, forward strand.
TAAGGGTTAATGTTAGGTTTAGGTTTAGGGAGAGGTTACGTTTCGGGTTAGGTTTAGGGTTAGGGTTAATGTTACGGTACAGGTAAAGGGTTACGGTACAGGTTAGGGTGAGTGTTCAGGACAGGGTTACACTACCGTTTAGGGTTAGGTTTAGTTTGGTGTTAGGGTAGAGGTTAGGGTTAGGGTTAGGGTTACGTTTAGGGTTATGGTACACTTCAGGGTTAGGGTTACGGTTCGGGATTGGGTTACGGTACAGGTTAGGGTTAGGGTTACCGTTAGGGTTAGGGTACACTTTAGGGTTAGGGTTAGCATTATTGTTTGGTTAGCGTTAGGGTTACGTACAGGTTAGGGTTAAGGCTAGGGTTACGGTACAGGTAAGAGTTAGAGTTAGGGTTAGGGTTACGGTACAGGATAGGGTTAGGGTTAGGGTTAGGGTTAGGGTTAGGGTTAGGGTTGGGGTTACGGACCAGGTTAGGGTTAGGGTTAGGGTTAGGGTTACAGTACAGGTTAGAGTTAGGTTTATGGGACAGGTTAGGTTTAGGGTTAGGTTTAGGGTTAGGTTGAGGTTTAAGTTACAGGTAAGGGTTACATTTAGCGTTAGGGTTAGGGTTAGGGTTAGGGTGAGGGTTATGGTACAGGTTTGGGTTTTGGTTACGGGTAGAGTTAGGGTTAGGGTTAAGGTACAGGTTAGGGCGAGGTTTAGGTTTAGTGTTATGCTACAGGTAGGGTTAGGGTTAGGGTTAGGTTTAGGGTTAGGGTTAGGGTTACGGTGCTTGTTAGGTTTGGGGTTAGGGTTAGGGTTAGGGTTAGGGTTATGGTAGAGGTTAGGGTTAGGTTGGATTAATGTTAGGGTTAGGGTTAAGGACAGGTTATGTTTACGGTTAGGTTTAGGATTAGGGTTAGGATTACGGTACAGGTAACGGTTACGGTTCCGTTTAGTGTTACGGTTAGGGTTAGGGTTACCGTAAAACTGTGAGGGTTAGGGTTAGGGTTAGTGTCACGGTAAGGGTTACGGACCAGGTTAGGGTTAGGGATAGGGTTAGGGTTAGTTTTACAGTATAGGTTAGTTTAGGGTTACGGTTAGGGTTACGGTACAGGTTAGGTTTAGGGTTAGGGTTAGGGTTACGGTACATGTTAGGTTTAGGGTTAGGGTTATGGATCAGGTTAGGGTTAGTGTTAGGTTTAGGATTACTGTACAGGTTAGGGTTAGGGTTACGGGACATTTTAGGTTTAGGGTTAGGTTTATGGTTAGGGTTAGGGTTAAGGTACAGGTAAGGGTTATGTTACGGTTAGGTTTAGGGTTAGTGTTAGGGTTATGGTACAGGTTTGGGTTAGGGTTACGGGGAGAGTTAGGGTTAGGGTTAGGGTTACGGTAGCAGTGAGGGTGAGGGTTAGGGTTAGGTTTACGCTACAGGTTAGGGTTAGGGTTTAGGGTTAAGGTTAGGGTTTGATTTACGGTACAGGTTAGGGTTAGGGTTAGGGTTAGGGTTACGGTTCAGGTTAGCGTTAGGTTTACCGTTTTCGTTAGGGTACAGTTTAGGGTTAGGGTTAGGGTTAGGGTTAGGTTAGGGTTACGGTAAAGGTGAGGGTGATGCTTAGGGTTATGGTTATGCTACAGGTTAGGGTTAGGGTTTAGGGTTAAGGTTATGTTTTGGGTTACGGTAGAGGTTAGGGTATAGGGTTAGGGTTAGGGTTACGGTAATGGTTAGGGTTAAGGTTACCGTTATGGTTAGGGTACAGGTTAGTGTTAGGGTTAGCGTTAGGGTTTGGTTAGGGTAAGGGTTAGGTTTACAGTACAGGATAGTGTTAGGGTTAGGGTTAGGGTTAGGGTTGGAATACAGGACAGGTTAGGGTTAGGGTTAGGGTTACAGTACAGGTAAGGTTTACATTTAAGGTTAGGGTTAGGTTAGGGTTAGGGTTATGGTACAGGTTTGGGCTAGGGTTAGGGGTAGAGTTGGGGTTATGGTTAGGGTTAAGGTACAGGTTAGGCTGAGGGTTAGGTTTAGGGTTATGCTACAGGTTAGGTTTAGTGTTTAGGGTTAAGGTTATGTTTTGGGTTACGGTAGAGGTTCGGGTATAGGGTTAGGTTTAGGGTTACGGTAATGGTTAGGGTTAAGGTTATCGTTATGGTTAGGGTACAGGTTAGGGTAAGGGTTAGCGTTAGGGTTTGGTTAGGGTAAGGGTTATGGTTACAGTACAGGATAGGGTTAGGGTTAGGGTTAGGGTTGGAATATGGGACAGGTTAGTGTTAGGTTTAGGGTTAGGGTTAGGGTTACAGTACAGGTAAGGTTTACATTTAAGGTTAGGGTTAGGTTAGGGTTAGGGTTATGGTACAGGTTTGGTTTAGGGTTAGTGGTAGAGTTGGGGTTATGGTTAGGGTTAAGGTACAGGTTAGGCTGAGGTTTAGGTTTAGGGTTATGCTACAGGTTAGGTTTAGGGTTATGGTTAGGTTTTCAGTACAGTTTAGGGTTACGGTTAGTGTTAGGGTTACAGTACATGTTAGGGTTGGGGTTAGGATTAGGGTTAGGGTTACCGTAAGGATAGGGTTGAGGTTAGGGTTAGGGTTAGGGTTAGTGTTAGTGTTAGGGTTACGGTACAAGTTAGGGTTAGTGTTAGGGTTACGGTTAGGGTTAGGGTTAGGGTTACTGTACAGGTTAGGGTTAGGGTTAGGGTTAGGGTTACAGTACAGTTTAGGGTAAAGGTTGGTTAATGTTAGGGTTAGGGTTACGGCACAGGTTAGGTTTAGTGTTAGGTTTAGGTTTAGGGTTAGGGTTACGCTACAGGTAAGGGTTACGGTACAGTTTAGGGTTAGGGTTAGGTTTACAGTACAAGTTAGGGTTAGGGTTAGTGTAACGGTTAGGTTTCCGGACCAGGTTAGCTTTAGGGGTAGGTTTAGGGTTAGTGTTAGTGTTACAGTATAGTTTAGTGTTAGGCTTACGGTTAGGGTTACAGTACAGGTTAGGGTTAGGGAAAGGGTTATGGTACATGTTAGGGTTACGGTTAGGGTTAGGGTCCTGGTAGGGTTAGGGTTAGGTTTAGAGTTAGGGTTATGGTACTGGTTAGGGTTAGGGTTACGGACAGGTTAGGGATAGGGTTAGGTTTAGGGTTAGGTTTAGGGTTAAGGTACAGGTAAGGGTTACATTAAGGGTTAGGTTAAGGGTTAGGGTTAGGGTTATGGGACAGGTTAGGGTTAAGGTTATGGGACAGGTTAGGTTTAGGGGTAGGTTTTGGGTTACGGTTAGGGTTACGGTACAGGTTACGGTTACGGTTAGGGGTATGGTTACGGTACAGGAAAGGTTTAGGTTTAGGGTTACCGTTTGGTTTGCATTACGGTACAGTTTAGGGTTAAGTTTAGGGTTAGGTTTATGTTTAGGGATAGAGTTATGGTAGTGGTTAGGGTTAGGCTTAGTGTTGGGTTTAGGGTTATGGTTAGGTTTACGGTACAGGTTAGTGTTACAGTTAGGGTTAGGGTTATGGTGAGGTTTAAGTTAGGGTTAAGGTTAGGGTTAGGGGTAGGGTTACGGTACAGGTTATGGTTAGGGTTCGGTTTAAGGATAGGGTTATGGTTACAGTACAGGTTAGGGTTAGGGTTAGGGTTATGGTTACCGTACAGGGTTGGGTTAGGGTTAGGTTTAGGCTTACGGTACAATTTAGGGTTAGGGTTAGTGTTAGGGTTAGGGTTATGGTACTGGTTAGTGTTAGGGTTAGGGTTAGGGTTATGGTACAGGTTACGGTAAGTGTTAGGGGTAGGGTTACGGTACAGTTTAGGGTTAGGGGTAGGGGTAGTGTTATGGTACAGGTTAGGGTTAGGGTTAGGGTTAGGATTTCAGAACACTTTAGGGTTACAGTTAGTGTTAGGGTTACAGTACAGGTTAGGGATAGGGTTAGGTTAATGGAGAAGTTAGGTTTAGTGTTAGGGTTGGTGTTACGGTACAGGTAAGGGTTACGGTTAGGGGTAGGGTTTGGGCTAGGGTTACGTTTAGGGTTGCCGTACAGTTGTGGATTAGGGTTACGGGTAGGGTTAGGTTTAGGGTTACGGATCAGGGTAGGGTTAGGTTAGGGTTAGGGTTACTGTTACGGTACAAGTTAGGGTTAGGGTTAGTGTTAGCGTTACGGTTACGGTACAGATTAGGTTTAGGGTTAGGGTTATGGTTAGGGTTACGGTACAGGTTAGGGTAAGGGTTAGGGTTAAGGTTAGAGTAGGGTTAGGGGTAGGGTTACGGTTCCAGGAAGGTTAGGGTTAGGTAAGCTTTAGGGTGAGGGTACGGTACAGTTTAGTGTTAAGTTTAGGGTTAGGGTTAGGGTTAGGGTTAGGTTTAGGGTTACGGTAGTGGTTAGTTTTAGGGTTAGGGTTGGGTATAGGGTTACAGTTAGGGTTACGGTACAGGTTAGGGTTATGGTTAGGGTGATGGTTAGGGTTACGGTTAGGGTTACGGTACAGGTTAGGATTAGGGTTAGTGTTAGGGTTACGGTACAGGTTAGGGTTAGGTTTAGGGTTATGGGTAGGGTTAAGGTTATGGTCAGGTTAGGGTTAGGTTTAGGGTTAGGGTTCAGATTAGGGTTACTTTTAAGGTTACGGTACAGGTTAGGGTTACGGTTAGGGGTATGGTTACGGTACAGGTAAGGGTTAGGTTTAGGGTTAAGGTTAGGTTACGGTACAGGTTAGGGTAGGGTAGGGTAGGGTTACGGTTCCAGGAACGGGTAGGTTTAGGATTACGGTACAAGTTACGACTAGGGTTAGTGTTAGGTTTCTGTACATTTAGGGTTAGGCTTAGGGTCAGGGTTACGGTACAGGTGAGGGTTAGGTTTAGGGTTAGGGTTAGGTTTAGGGTTACGGTACAGGTTAGGTTTACGGTTATGGTTAGTGTTACGGTACATGTAAGGGTTAAGGTTAGGGTTTGGGTTAGGGTTAGGTGTGCCGTACAGGTCTGTGTTTGGGTTATGGGTAGGGTTAGGGTTAGGGTTACGGTTACGGTACAGTTTAGGGTGAGGGTTAGGGTTAGGTTTACGGTATAGGTTTGGTTAGGGTTAGGGATCGCGTTAGGGTTACGGTACATTTAGGGATAGGGTTACGGTTAGGGTTTCTGTCCAGGTTAGGGTTAGGGTTAGGTTTAGTGTTACGGTACAGGTAAGGGTAAGGGTTAGGGTTATGTTTAGGGTTAGGGTTACGGGACAAGTTAGGTTTACGGTTAGGGTTAGTGTTACGGTACTCGTAAGGGTTACAGTTAGGGTGAGTGTTAGTGTTAGGTTTAGGGTTACGGTACAGGATAGGGTTAGGGGTAGGGTTACGGTTCCAGTAAGGTTTAGGGTTAGGGTTAGCGTTAGGGTTAGGGTTATGGTACAGTTTAGGATAAAGTTTAGGGTTAGGGTTAGGGTTAGGGTTAGGATTAGGGTTGGGGTTAAGGTTAGGGTTACGGTACAGGTTAGGGGTAGGGGTAGGGTTACTGTTCCAGTATTGGTTAGGGTTAGGGTTAGCGTTAGGTTTAGGGTTATGATACAGTTTAGGATAAAGTTCAGGTTAGGGTTAGGGTTAGGTTTAGAGTTACGGTAGTGGTTAGGTTTAGGGTTAGGTTTGGGTTTAGGGTTATGGTTATGGTTACAATACAGTTTAGGGTTCCGGCTAGGGTTAGGGATAAGGTTAGGGTTAGGGTTAGGGTTAGGGTTACGGTATAGGTTAGGTTTAGGGTTAGGGTTAAGGTAGGGGTAGGGATAGGGTTAGGTTTAGTGTTAAGTTTAAGGTCCAGGTTAGGGTTATGGTTAGGATTAGGGTTACCGTACAGTTTAGGGTTACGGTTAGGTTTAGGGTTAGGGTTATGGTATAGGTTAGCGTTAGGGTTAGGGTTAGGATAGAGTCAGGTTTACGGTAGTTTAGGGTTAGGGTTAGGGTTAGGGTTACGGTACAGGTTAGGTTTGGGTTAGTTTTAGGGATAGGGATAGGGTTAGGGTTAGGTTTGCGGTACAGTTTAGGGTTAGGATTAGGTTTAGGGTTACCGTACAGGTTAGGCTTAGGGTGAAGGTTAGGGTTAGGGTTAGGGTTGCAGTACAGGTTAGGGTTAGGGTTAGGTTTATGGTACAGGTTAGGATTAGTGTTAGGGTTAGGGTTAGTGTTATGGTACGGGTTAGGGTTAGGGTTAGGTTTAAGATTGGGGTTAGGGTTACGGTATAGGTCATGGTTAGGTTTAGGTGTACGGTTAGGGTTACGGTACAGGTTAGGGTTAGGGGTAGGGTACGGTAGAGTTTAGGGTTAGGATTAGGGTTAGGGTGAGGGTTAGGGATAGGATTACAGAACAATTTAGGTTTACAGTTAGGTTTAGGGTTAGGGTTACGGTAGAGCATAGCGTTAGGGTTAGGTTTAGGGTTAGGTTTATGGTTACGGTACAGGTTAGGGTTAGTGTTAGGGTTAGTGTTACAGTTACGTTACAGGTTAGGATTTGGGTTAGGGTTAGGGTTAGGGTTAGGGTTAGGGTTAGGTTTATGGTACAAATTAGGGTTGCCGTTAGGTTTAGTGTTAGGTTTACTGTATAGGTTAGCGTTAGGGTTACAGTTAGGTTTAGGGTTACGGTACAGGTTAAGGTTAGGGTTAGTATAAGGGTTAGTGTTATGGTTATGATACAGTTTAGTGTTCTTTTAGGGGTAGTTTTAGGGTTACGGTACAGGTTAAGGTTAGGGTTACGGTTAGGGTTAGGGTTAGGGTTAGGGTTATCATACAGTTTAGGGTCAGGGTTAGGTTTAGGGTTAGTGTTAGGGTTATGGTGAGGGTTCGGTTTGCGGTACAGGTTAGGGTTAGGATTATGGTTAGGTTTACCATACAGTTTAGGGTTAGGTTTAGGTTTAGGGTTAGGGTTGCCGTACAGGTTAGGGTTAGGATTACGGTACAGGTTACGATTAGGGTTAGGTTTAGGTTTAGGGTTGTGGTACAGGTTAGGGTTAGTGTTAGGGTTACGGTACAGGTAATGGTTTGATTTAGGTTTACGGTTAGGGTTACGTTACAGGTTAGGTTTAGGGTTAGGTTTGCGGTACAGGTTAGGGTTAGGGATAGGATTACAGAACAAGTTAGGGTTACGTTTAGGTTTAGGGTTAGGGTTACGGCACAGTTTAGGGTTAGGGAGAGGGTTAGGGTTACGGTACTGGGAATGGTTAGGGTTAGTGTTAGGTTTAGGGTACAGGTTAGTTTTAGGGTTAGGGTTAGGGTTAGGTTTACAGTACAGTTTAGGGTTAGGGTTCGTGGTAGGGTTATTGTACAGGTTAGGGTTAAGGTTAGGGTTAGGGTTAGGTTTATGGTTACGTAAGGGTAAGGGTTACGGTTAGGGTTAGGGTTAGGGTTAGTGTTAGGGTTAGGGTTAGGGTTGCTGTACTGGTTTGGGATAAGGTTACGGGTAGGGTTAGGGTTAGTGTTAGTGTTATGGTACAGTTTAGGGTGAGGGTTAGGGTTAGGGGTACGGTACAGGTTAGGGTTAAGCTTAGGGTTAGGTTTAGGGTGAGGGTTATGGGACAGGTTGGGTTTAGGTTTAGGTTTAGGGTTAGGGTTAGGGTTAGGGTTGAGGTACAGGTTAGTGTTAGTGTTAGTTTTAGGGGTAGGATTAGATTTGCCATAGAGGTGTTTTTAGGGTTAAGGTTAGGGTTCAGGTTAGTTTTAGAGTTGGGTTTAGGGTTAGGGTTAGGGTTACGGTACTAGTTACGGTTAGGTTTAGTTTAGTGTTAGGGTTAGTTTTACGGTACAGGTTAGGCTTATGGTTAGGGTTAGGGTTAGGGTGAGGGTTACGGTACAGGTTAGGTTTAGGGTTAGGGGTAGGTTTACGGTTCAGGTAGCGTTAGGTTTAGGGTTAGCATTGGGTTAGGTTTACGGTACAGTTTAAGGTTAAGTTTAGGGGTGGGTTTAGGGTTAGGGTTAGTGTTGCGGTAGTGGAGAGGGTTAGATTTAGGGTTGGTTTAAGGGTTATGATTAGGGTTATGGTACAGGTTAAGGTTACGCTTAGGGTTAGGGTTTGGGTTAGGTTTAAGGTACCGGTTAGGGTTAGGGTTAGGGGTAGGGGTAGGGTTAGGGTTAGGTTTACGGTACAGGTTAGGGTTATTTTTAGGGTTAGTTTTAGGGTTAGGGTTAGTTTTTGTGTTATGGTACAGTTTAGATTTAGGGTTAGTGTTAGGGTTAGGGTTAGGTTTGTCAATGATGTTAGCTTTAGGGTTACGGTTCAGGTACAGGTTAGGTTTTGAGTTAGGTTTAAGTTTAGGTTTAGGGTTACCTTACAGTTTAGGGTTAGGGTTAGGTTTACAGTACGGGTAGCGTTAGGGTTTGTGGTAGGGTTACGGTGTAGGTTAGGGTTAGGGTTAGGATTAGGGTTCGGGTTAGGGTTAGGTACCGGTTACGGTTAGGGTTAGTGATAGGGTTAGGGTTAAATTTAGGGATAGGGATGGGGTCAGGTTTAGTGTTAGGTTTACGGGCCAGGTAAGGGTTAGTGTTAGGATTAGGGATAGCGTACAGGTTAGGGTTAGAGTTAGGGTTAGTGTTAGGGTTAGGGTTAGGATTAGGGTTAGGAATAGGGTTGTGGCACAGTTTAGGTTTAGAGTTAGGGTTAGGGTTACCATTCCGGTTAGGTTAGGTTTAGGGTTATGGTTAGGGTCACGTTACAGATTATGGTTAGGTGTAGTGTTAGGGTTAGGGTTACAGTACAGGTAAGGGTTAGGATTAGGTTTACGGTACAGTTTAGAGTTAGGATTAGGGTTAGTTCAAATTAAGGTTACGGTTAAGGTTAGGGTTAGGGTTACGGTATTGGTGAGCGTTAGGTTTAGTGTTAGGGTTAGGTTGAGGTTTATGGTACAGGTTAGGGTTAGGGTTAGTATTAGGGTTAGGGTTAGGGTTAGGTTTACGGTACAGGTTATGTTAAGGTTTAGGGTTGGGTTACGGTACAGGTTAGGTTTAGGGTTAGGGTTAAAGTTACGGTTACGGTACAGGTTATGGTAAGGTTTAGGGTTAGGGTTAGGGTACAGCACAGGTTAGGATTTAGGTTAGGGTGAGGGTTACGTTACAGGTTAGGGTTAGGTTTAGGGTAAGGGTTACGGTATAGGTTAGCGTTAGGGTTAGGGTTAGGTTTAGGCTACGGTACAGGATAGGTTTAGGGTTAGGTTCAGGGTTAGGGTTAGGTTTAGGGTTACGGTACAGGTTAGGGTTCGGTTTAGGGTTAGGGTTAGGGTTACGGTACAGGTTAGGTTTAGGGTTAATGTTAGGGTTAGGTTTAGGTTTAGGGTTAGTGTTACTGTATAGGTTAGGGTTAGGGTTAGTGTTAGGGTTAGGGTTAGGTTTGCCAAAGAGGTTAGTGTTAGGGTTAGGTTTAGGGTACAGGTTAGGTTTTGAGTTCGTATTAAGTTTAGGTTTAGGGTTACGGTACAGGTTAGAGTTAGGGTTAGGGTTAGGGTTATGGTACAGGGTAGGGTTAGGGTTAGGGTTAGATTTAGGTTTACAGTACAAGATAGGGTTAGGATTAGTGTTAGGGTTAGGGTTACTGTACAGGTTAGTGTTAGTGGTAGGGTTAGGGTTAGTTTTAGTGTTAGGATTAGGGTTACGGTACAGGTTACATTTAGTTTTAGGGGTAGGGCTATGGTACAGGTTAGAGTTAGGGTTAGGGTTAGGGTTACGGTACACGTTAGGGTTCGGTTTAGGTTTTCAGTACAGATTAGGGTTAGGATTAGTGTTAGGGTTACAGTACAGGTTAGGTTAGGTTTAGTGTTAGGGTTAGGGTTATGGTACAGGTTAGGGTTAGGCTTAGGGTTATTGTACGGTACAGGCAAGGGTTACGGTTAGGGTGTGGGTAACGGTTAGGGTTGTGTTACAGTTGTTGGCTAGGGTTACGGGTAGGGATAGGGTTAGGGTTAGGGTTACGGTTCAGGATAGGGTAGGTTTAGGGTTAGGGTTAGGGTTAGGGTTGCCATAGATGTGTGTGTGTTACGGGTACGGGTAGTATTAGTGTTAGGGGTACCGTACAGCTTAGAGTGAGGTTTAGGGTTAGGGTTACGGTATAGGTTAGGGTTAGGGTTAGGGATAGGGTTATGGTAACGGTACAGGTTAGGTTATGGTTAGGTTTAGGGTATCGGGACAGGGTACGGTTAGGGTTAGGGTTACGGTACAGGTTAGGGTTAGGGTTAGGTTTAGGGTGAGGGTTAGTGTTACGGTACAGTTAAGTGTTACGGTTAGGGTTAGGGTTAGGGTTAGGATTAGGGTTAGGGTACAGGTTAGGTTTAGAGTTAGAGTTAGGTTTAGGGTTATGGTTACGGTACAGGTTAGGGTTAGGGTTAGGGTTACAGTACAGGTTAGGGTAAGCTTAGGGTTAGGTTTAGGGTGAGGGTTACGGGGCAGGTTGGGTTTAGGTATAGGGTTAGGGTTAGGGTTAGGGTTAGTGGTAAGGTACAGGTTAGTGTTAGGGCTAGTGTTAGTGTTAGGGTTAGGTTTGCAATAGAGGTTAGGGTTAGTGTTACGGTTAGGGTACAGGAAAGGTATTGAATTATGGTTAAGGTTAAGGTTTCGGTTAGGGTTAAGGTTAGGGTTACGGTGTGGGTTACGGTAGTGGTTAGGGTTAGGCTTAGGGTTGGGTTTAGGGTTACGGTTAGGGTTACAGTACAGTTTAGGGTTACGGTTAGGGTTAGGGTAGGGTTAGGGTTAGGGTTAAGTTTAGGGTTAGGGATAGGGTTAGGGTTACAGTAGAGGTGGGGTTTAGGGTTAGGGTTAAGGTTAGGTTTAGGGATAGGTTTAGGTTTACTGTTAGTTTTACGGTACAGGTTAGGGTTAGGGTTAGTGGTAGGGATACGATACAGGTTAGGGTGAGGGTTAGGGTTAGGGTTACAGTATAGGTTAGGGTTAGGGTTCGGGATCAAGTTAGGTTTACTGTACAGGCTAGGGTTACGGTTAGGGATAGGGTTAGGGTCAGGGTTAGGGTTGCCGTAGAGTTGTGTGTGTTACACTTACGGGTAGGGTTAGGGTTAGGGTTAGGGGTACGGTACAGCTTAGGGTGAGGGTTAGGGTTAGGGTTATGGTATAGGTTAGGGTTTGGGTTAGGGATAGGGTTAGGGTAACGGTACAGGTTAGGTTATGGTTAATTTTAGGGTTTTGGATTGGTTAGGGTTAGGTTTAGGGTTATGGTACAGGTTAGGGTTACGGTTAGGGTTAGCGTTAGGGATAGGGTTAGGGTTACAGTTAGGGTTGCGGTACAGTTGTGGGTTTGGGTTACGGGTAGGGTTAGGGTTAGGGTTAGGGTTACGGTTCAGGGTAGGGTTAGGTTTAGGGTTAGGTTTAGGGTTACGGTACAAGTTAGGGTTAGGGTTGGAGTTAGTGTTAGGGTTAGGGTCATGAAACAGGATAGGGTTAGGTTTCGGGTTAGCTTTACGGTTAGGTTTGCGTTACAGTTTAGCGTTACGGTTAGGGGTATGTTTACGGTACAGGTAAGATTTAGGTTTAGTGTTAGCGTTAGGTTTGCGTTGTTTTACAGTTTATGGTTAAGTTTAGGGATAGGTTTAGTTTTAGGGTTAGGGTTACGGTAGTGGTTAGTGTTAGGCTTAGGTTGGGTTTAGGGTTACGGTTAGGGTTAGGGTTAGGGTTAAGGTTAGGGTTAGGGTTAGGGTTACGGTACAGTTTAGAGTTAGGGTTAGGGTTAATGTTAGGGTTAGGGATAGGTTTAGGTTTAGTGTTAGGTTTACGGTACATGTTAGGGTTAGGATTAGGGTTAGGGTTACCGCACTGGTTAGGGATTAGGTTTAGGGTTAGGGTTGCAGTACAGATTAGTGTTAGGGTTACGGTTAGGGTTACGGTTAGGGTTAGGGTTAGGGTTAGGGTTAGGGTTAGGGTTAGGGTTACCATACAGGTTAGTGTCAGGATTAGGTTTTGGTTTAGGGTTAGGGTTAGTGTTGTGGTACAGGTTACGGTTAGGGTTAGGTTCAGGGTTACCACACAGGTTAGGGTAAGGGTTAGGGTTAGGGTTAGAGTTGCCATACTGGTTAGGGTTAGGGTTAGGGTTACAGTTTTGGTACAGGTTAGTTTTAGAGTAAAGGTTAGGGTAAGGGTTACGGTACAGGTTAGGGTTAAGTTTAGGGTTAGTTTAGGGTTAGGGTGTGCCTTACGGTTGTGGTTAGGGTTAGGCTTAGGGTTGGCTTTAGGTTTACGGTTAGTGTTACGGTACAGTTTAGGGTTCCGGTTAGGGTTAGGGTTAAGTTTAGGTTAGGGATAGGGTTAGGGTTACTGTACAGGTTAGGTTTAGGGTTAGGGTTAAGGTTAGGTTTAGGAATAGGTTTAGGTTTAGTGTTAGGTTTATGGTACAGGTTAGGGTTAGGGTTAGTGGTAAGGTTACGGTACAGGTTTGGGTGAGGTTTAGGGTTAGGGTTACAGAATAGGTTAGGGTTAGGATTCGGGATAGGGTTAGGTTTACTGTACAGGTTAGGGTTAGGGTTGCCGTAGAGGTGTGTGTGGTATGGTTATGGGTACGGTTAGTGTTAGGGGTACGGGACAGCCTAGGGTGAGGGTTGCGATTAGGGTTACGGTATAGGTTATGGTTAGGGTTTGGGATAGGGTTAGGGTAACGGTACAGGTTAGGTTACGTTTATGTTTAGGGTTTCGACAGGTTAGGGTTAGGGTTAGGGTTAGGGTTAAGGTTACGGTACAGGTTAGGGTTAGGTTTAGGGTTAGGTTTAGGGTGAGGTTTGTGTTACGGTACCAATAAGGGTTACGGTTAGGTTAGGGTTAGTGTTTGGGTTAGGGTACAGGTTAGGTTTAGAGTTAGAGTGAGGGTTAGGGTTATGGTTACGGTATAGGTTAGGGTTAGGGTTAGGGTCAGGGTTAGGGTTAGGGTTAGGTTTAGGGTTACGGTACAGGGTAGGGTTAGGTTTACGGTTAGGGTTATGGTACAGGTTAGGGTTAGGGTTAGGGCTTAGTTTTAGCGTTAGGGTTACGGTACAGTTTAGGGTTAGGGTTTGGTTAGGATTAGGGTTAAGGTTAGGGTTATGGTACACGTTAGGGTTAGGCTTAGGGGTAGAGTTACTATTCCAGTAAGGGTTATGCTTAGGGTTAGCGTTAGGGTTAGGGTTACGTTACAGATTAGGTTTTGGGGTAGGGTTAGTGTTATGGTACAATTTAGGGTTACGTTTAGGTTTAGAGTTAGGGTTACGGTATAGGTTAGCGTTAGGGTTAGGTTTATGTTTAGTGTTAGTGTTAGGTTATGGTTAGGGTTACTGTTCGGGTTAGGGTTAGGTTTGCCATAGAGGTTAAGGTTAGGGTTAGGGTTAGGGTTAGGGTTAGGGTTAGGGTTACCATACGGGTTAGTGCCACGATTAGGGGGGGTTAGGGTTAGGTTTGCGGTACAGGTTAGGGTTAGTGCTAGGGTTAGATTTACCGTACAGGTTAGGGTTAGTTTTAGGATTAGGTTTTGGGTTGCGGTACAGGTTAGGGTGAGGGTTAGGGAACAGTTACGGTACAGGTTAGCATTAGGGTTAGGGTTAGGGTTAGGGTTATGATACAGGTTAGGGTTAGGATTAGGTTTAGGGTTAGATTTAGGGTTCTGGTACAGGTTACGGTTTGCTTTAGGGTTAGGGTTAGGGTTATGGTACAGGTTAGGGTTAGTGTTAGGGTTAGGTTTATGGAACAGGTTAAGGTTAGGTTTAAGGTTAGGGTTAGGTTTAGGGTTGCCATACAGGTTTGGGTTAAGTTACAGGTAGGGTTAGTGTTAGGGTTAGTGTACGGTACAGGTTAGGGTGAGGGTTTGTGTTAGGGTTACGATACAGGTTAGGGTTAGGGTTAGGGTTAGGTTTAGGGTGAGGGTTAGGGTTAGGTTTAGGGTAGGGTTAGGGTTAGGGTTATGGTACAGGTTAGGTTTACGGTTAGGGTTAGGTTTAGGGTTAGTGGTAAGGTACAGGTTAGTGTTAGTGTTAGTTTTAGGGTTAGGTTTAGGTTTGCCTTGGAGGTAAGTGTTAGGGTTAGGGTTAGGGTACAGGTTAGGTTTAGAGTTAGTTTTAGAGTTAGGGTTTGGGTTACGGTACAAGTTAGGTTTAGGTATAGGTTAGTGTTAGAGTTAGGTTTATGGTAGAGGTTAGGCTTATGGTGAGGGTTAGGGTGATGGTGAGGGTTATGGTACAGTTTAGGTTTAGGGTTAGGGGTAGGGTTACAGTACAGGTAAGGTTTACATTTAAGGTTATGGTACAGGTTTGGGTTAGGGTTAGGGGTAGAGTTGGGGTTATGGTTAGGGTTAAGGTACAGGTTAGGCTGAGGTTTAGGTTTAGGGTTATGCTACAGGTTAGGTTTAGGGTTATGGTTAGGATTTCAGTACACTTTAGGGTTAGGGTTAGTGTTAGGGTTACAGTACATGTTAGGGTTGGGGTTAGGATTAGGGTTAGGGTTACCGTAAGGATAGGGTTGAGGTTAGGGTTAGGGTTAGGGTTAGTGTTAGGGTTAGGGTTACGGTACAAGTTAGGGTTAGTGTTAGGGTTACGGTTAGGGTTAGGGTTAGGGTTACTGTACAGGTTAGGGTTAGGGTTAGGGTTAGGGTTACAGTACAGTTTAGGGTAAGGGTTGGTTAATGTTAGTGTTAGGGTTACGGCACAGGTTAGGTTTAGTGTTAGGTTTAAGTTTAGGGTTAGGGTTACGCTACAGGTAAGGGTTACGGTACAGTTTAAGGTTAGGGTTAGGGTTACAGTACAAGTTAGGGTTAGGGTTAGTGTAACGGTTAGGTTTCCGGACCAGGTTAGCTTTAGGGGTAGGTTTAGGGTTAGTGTTAGTGTTACAGTATAGTTTAGTGTTAGGCTTACGGTTAGGGTTACAGTACAGGTTAGGGTTAGGGATAGGGTTACGGTACATGTTAGGGTTACGGTTAGGGTTAGGGTCCTGGTAGGGTTATGGTTAGGTTTAGAGTTAGGGTTACGGTACTGGTTAGGGTTAGGGTTATGGGACAGGTTAGGGATAGGGTTAGGTTTAGGGTTAGGTTTAGGGTTAAGGTACAGGTAAGGGTTACATTAAGGGTTAGGTTAAGGGTAGGTGTTAGGGTTACGGGACAGGTTAGGGTTAAGGTTATGGGACAGGTTAGGTTTAGGGGTAGGTTTTGGGTTATGGTTAGGGTTACGGTACAGGTTACGGTTACGGTTAGGGGTATGGTTACGGTACAGGAAAGGTTTAGGTTTAGGGTTACCGTTTGGTTTGCATTACGGTACAGTTTAGGGTTAAGTTTAGGGTTAGGTTTATGTTTAGGGATAGAGTTATGGTAGTGGTTAGGGTTAGGCTGTGTTGGGTTTAGGGTTACGGTTAGGTTTACGGTACAGGTTAGTGTTACGGTTAGGGTTAGGGTTATGGTTAGGGTGATGGTTAGGGTTACGGTTAGGGTTACGGTACAGCTTATCGTTCAGGTTAGGTTTAAGGATAGGGTTATGGTTACAGTACAGGTTAGGGTTAGGGTTAGGGTTATGGTTACCGTACAGGGTTGGGTTAGGGTTAGGTTTAGGTTTACGGTACAATTTAGGGTTAGGGTTAGTGTTAGGGTTAGGGTTATGGTACTGGTTAGTGTTAGGGTTAGGGTTAGGGTTATGGTACAGGTTACGGTAAGTGTTAGGGGTAGGGTTACGGTACAGGTTAGAGTTAGGGGTAGGGGTAGTGTTATGGTACAGGTTAGGGTTAGGGTTAATGTTAGGGTTAGGTTTAGGTTTAGGGTTAGTGTTACTGTATAGGTTAGGGTTAGGGTTAGTGTTAGGGTTAGGGTTAGGTTTGCCAAAGAGGTTAGTGTTAGGGTTAGGTTTAGGGTACAGGTTAGGTTTTGAGTTCGTATTAAGTTTAGGTTTAGGGTTACGGTACAGGTTAGAGTTAGGGTCGGGTTAGGGTTATGGTACAGGGTAGGGTTAGGGTTAGGGTTAGATTTAGGTTTACAGTACAAGATAGGGTTAGGATTAGTGTTAGGGTTAGGGTTACTGTACAGGTTAGTGTTAGGGGTAGGGTTAGGGTTAGTTTTAGGGTTAGGTTTAGGGTTACGGTACAGGTTACATTTAGTTTTAGGGGTAGGGCTACGGTACAGGTTAGAGTTAGGGTTAGGGTTAGGGTTACGGTACAGGTTAGGGTGGTTTAGGTTTTCAGTACAGATTAGGGTTAGGATTAGTGTTAGGGTTACAGTACAGGTTAGGTTAGGTTTAGTGTTAGGGTTAGGGTTATGGTACAGGTTAGGGTTAGGCTTAGGGTTATTGTACGGTACAGGCAAGGGTTACAGTTAGGGTGTGGGTAACGGTTAGGGTTGTGTTACAGTTGTTGGCTAGGGTTACGTGTAGGGATAGGGTTAGGGTTACGGTTACGGTTCAGGATAGGGTAGGTTTAGGGTTAGGGTTAGGGTTACGGTACAAGTTAGGGTTAGGGATATGTTTATTGTTAGGGTTAGGGTTACAGTACGGGTTAGGGTTACGGTTAGGGTTACGGTACAGGTAAGGGTTACAGTTAGGGTTAGCGTTAGGGTTAGGGTTAGGGTTACAGTTAGGGTTGCGGTACAGTTGTGGGTTAGGGTTACGGGTAGGGTTAGGGTTAGGGTTACGGTTCAGGGTAGGGTTATGTTTAGGTTTAGGTATAGGGTTACGGTACAAGTTAGGGTTAGGGTTGGGGTTAGTGTTAGGATTAGGGTCACAGAACAGGTTAGGTTTAGGTTTAGGGTTAGCATTATGGTTAGGTTTACATTACGGGTTAGTGTTACGGTTAGGGGTATGGTTACGGTACAGGTAAGGTTTACGTTTAGTGTTAGCTTAGGTTTGCGTTATGGTACAGTTTAGGGTTAAGTTTAGGGATAGGTTTAGTGTTAGGGTTAGGGTTACGGTAGTGGTTAGTGTTAGGTTTAGGTTGGGTTTAGGGTTAAGGTTAGGGTTAGGGTTAGGGTTACAGTACAGTTTAGGGTTATGGTTAGGGTTAAGGTTAGGGTTAGGGATAGGGTTAGGTTTAGTGTTAGGTTTACGGTACAGGTTAGGGTTAGGGTTAGGGTTTCCGTAATGGTTAGGGTTAGGTTTAGGGTTAGGGTTGCAGTACAGATTACTGTTAGGGTTACGGTTAGGGTTACCGTACAGGTTAGGGTTAGGGTTAGGGTTAGGGTTCCGGTACAGGTTACGGTTAGGTTTAGTGTTATGTTTAGGGTTACGGTACCGATTAGGGTTAAGGTTAGTGTTAGGGTTACGGTATGGGTTACAGTTAAAGTTATGGTTAGAGTTAGGTTTAGGCTTACAGTACAAGTTGGGGTTACGGTTTGGTTTTGTGTTAGGTTTATGGTATAGGTTAGTGTTAGGGTTAGGGTTAGGTTTAGGGTTATGGTACATGTTAGGGTTGGGGTTAGGGTTAGGGTTAGTGTTAGGGTTACGGTAGAGGTTAAGGTTAGGGTTAGGGTTATGATACTAGTTAGGGTTAGAGTTAGTGTTAGGGTTAGGGTTATGGTATAGGTTAGCGTTAGGGTTAGGGTTAGGGTTAGGTTTATGGTTATGGTACAGGTTAGGGTTACTCTTAGGGTTAGTGTTAGGGTTACGGTACAGGTTAGGGTTAGGGTTAGTGTTAGGGTTAGGTTTACGGTACAGGTTAGTGTTAGTGTTAGGGTTAGGTTTACAGTACAGGTTATGTTTAGGGTTAGGGGTAGGGTTACGGTGCAGGTTAGGGTTAGGGTTAGGGTTATGGTTACGGTACAGGAAAGGGTTACGGTTAGTGTTAGTGTTAGGGTTAAGGGTAGGGGTGCCCTACTGGTGTCGGTTAAGGTTACGGATAGGGTTAGGTTTAGGGTTAGTGTTACGGAACATGTTAGGGTGAGGGTTAGTGTTAGGGTTACGGTACAGGTTAGGGTTAAGCTTAGAGTTAGGTTTAGGGTGAGGGTTACGGGACAGGTTGGGATTAGGTTTAGGGTTAGGGTTAGGGTTAGGTTTCGTGTTAAGGTACAGGTTAGTGTTAGGGTTAGTGTTAAGGTTAGGGTTAGGTTTGCCATAGAGGTTAGGGTTAGTGTTATGGTTAGGGTACAGGTAAGGTTTTGAGTTATGGTTAATGTTAGGGTTTGGGTAACTGTACAGATTAGGGTTAAGTTTAGGGTTAGGTTAGGGTTAGGGTGTGGGTTACGGTAGTGGTTAGTGTCAGGCTTAGGGTTGGTATTAGGGTTACGGTTAGGGTTACGGTACAGGTTAGGTTTACAGTTAGGGTTAGGGTTAGGGTTAGGGTTAAGTTTAGGGTTAGGGATAGGGTTAGTGTTACGGTACAGGTTAGGTTTAGGCTTAGGGTTAAGGTTAGCTTTAGGGATAGGTTTAGGTTTAGTGTTAGGTTTATGGTACAGGTTAGGGTTAGGGTTAGTGGGAGGGTTATGGTTCAGGTTAGGGTGAGGGTTAGCGTTAGGGTAACAGTATAGGTTAGGGTTAGGTTTCGGGACAGGCTTAGGCGACAGTACAAGTTAGGGTTACGGTTAGGGTTAGGGTTAGGGTTAGGGTTGCCATAGATGTGTGTGTGTTACGGGTACGGGTAGTATTAGTGTTAGGGGTACCGTACAGCTTAGGGTGAGGTTTAGGGTTAGGGTTACGGTATAGGTTAGGGTTAGGGTTAGGGATAGGGTTATGGTAACGGTACAGGTTAGGTTATGGTTAGGTTTAGGGTATCGGGACAGGGTACGGTTAGGGTTAGGGTTACGGTACAGGTTAGGGTTAGGGTTAGGTTTAGGGTGAGGGTTAGTGTTACGGTACAGTTAAGTGTTACGGTTAGGGTTAGGGTTAGGGTTAGGATTAGGGTTAGGGTACAGGTTAGGTTTAGAGTTAGAGTTAGGTTTAGGGTTATGGTTACGGTACAGGTTAGGGTTAGGGTTAGGGTTACAGTACAGGTTAGGGTAAGCTTAGGGTTAGGTTTAGGGTGAGGGTTACGGGGCAGGTTGGGTTTAGGTATAGGGTTAGGGTTAGGGTTAGGGTTAGTGGTAAGGTACAGGATAGTGTTAGGGTTAGTGTTAGTGTTAGGGTTAGGTTTGCCATAGTGGTTAGGGTTAGTGTTACGGTTAGGGTACAGGAAAGGTATTGAATTATGGTTAAGGTTAAGGTTTCGGTTAGGGTTAAGGTTAGGGTTACGGTGTGGGTTACGGTAGTGGTTAGGTTTAGGCTTAGGGTTGGGTTTAGGGTTACGGTTAGGGTTACAGTACAGTTTAGGGTTACGGTTAGGGTTAGGGTAGGGTTAGGGTTAGGGTTAAGTTTAGGGTTAGGGATAGGGTTAGGGTTACAGTAGAGGTGGGGTTTAGGGTTAGGGTTAAGGTTAGGTTTAGGGATAGGTTTAGGTTTACTGTTAGTTTTACGGTACAGGTTAGGGTTAGGGTTAGTGGTAGGGATACGATACAGGTTAGGGTGAGGGTTAGGGTTAGGGTTACAGTATAGGTTAGGGTTAGGGTTCGGGATCATGTTAGGTTTACTGTACAGGCTAGGGTTACGGTTAGGGATAGGGTTAGGGTCAGGGTTAGGGTTGCCATAGAGTTGTGTGTGTTACACTTACGGGTAGGGTTAGGGTTAGGGTTAGGGGTACGGTACAGCTTAGGGTGAGGGTTAGGGTTAGGGTTATGGTATAGGTTAGGGTTTGGGTTAGGGATAGGGTTAGGGTAACGGTACAGGTTAGGTTATGGTTAATTTTAGGGTTTTGGATTGGTTAGGGTTAGGTTTAGGGTTATGGTACAGGTTAGGGTTACGGTTAGGGTTAGCGTTAGGGATAGGGTTAGGGTTACAGTTAGGGTTGCGGTACAGTTGTGGGTTTGGGTTACGGGTAGGGTTAGGGTTAGGGTTAGGGTTACGGTTCAGGGTAGGGTTAGTTTTAGGGTTAGGTTTAGGGTTACGGTACAAGTTAGGGTTAGGGCTGGAGTTAGTGTTAGGGTTAGGGTCATGAAACAGGATAGGGTTAGGTTTAGGGTTAGCTTTACGGTTAGGTTTGCGTTACAGGTTAGCGTTACGGTTAGGGGTATGTTTACGGTACAGGTAAGGTTTAGGTTTAGTGTTAGCGTTAGCTTTGCGTTATTTTACAGTTTATGGTTAAGTTTAGGGATAGGTTTAGTTTTAGGGTTAGGGTTACGGTAGTGGTTAGTGTTAGGCTTAGGTTGGGTTTAGGGTTACGGTTAGGGTTAGGGTTAGGGTTAAGGTTAGGGTTAGGGTTAGGGTTACGGTACAGTTTAGAGTTAGGGTTAGGGTTAATGTTAGGGTTAGGGATAGGTTTAGGTTTAGTGTTAGGTTTACGGTACATGTTAGGGTTAGGATTAGGGTTAGGGTTACCGCACTGGTTAGGGTTAGGTTTAGGGTTAGGGTTGCAGTACAGATTAGTGTTAGGGTTACGGTTAGGGTTAGGTTAGTTAGGGTTAGGGTTAGGGTTACCATACAGTTTAGTGTCAGGATTAGGTTTGGGTTTAGGGTTAGGGTTAGTGTTGTGGTACAGGTTACGGTTAGGGTTAGGTTCAGGGTTACCACACAGGTTAGGGTAAGGGTTAGTGTTAGGGTTAGAGTTGCCATACTGGTTAGGGTAAGGGTTAGGGTTACAGTTTTGGTACAGTTTAGTTTTAGGGTAAAGGTTAGGGTAAGGTTATGGTACAGGTTAGGGTTAAGTTTAGGGTTAGTTTAGGGTTAGGGTGTGCGTTACGGTAGTGGTTAGGGTTAGGCTTTGTGTTGGCTTTAGGTTTACGGTTAGTGTTACAGTACAGTTTAGGGTTCCGGTTAGGGTTAGGGTTAAGTTTAGGTTAGGGATAGGGTTAGGGTTACTGTACAGGTTAGGTTTAGGGTTAGGGTTAAGGTTAGGTTTAGGAATAGGTTTAGGTTTAGTGTTAGGTTTACGGTACAGGTTAGGGTTAGGGTTAGTGGTAGGGTTACGGTACAGGTTTGGGTGAGGGTTAGGGTTAGGGTTACAGAATAGGTTAGGGTTAGGATTTGGGATAGGTTTAGGTTTACTGTACAGGTTAGGGTTAGGGTTGCCGTAGAGGTGTGTTTGGTATGGTTATGGGTACGGTTAGTGTTAGGGGTACGGTACAGCTTAGTGTGAGTGTTGGGATTAGGGTTACGGTATAGGTTAGGGTTAGGGTTTGGGATAGGGTTAGGGTAATGGTACAGGTTAGGTTATGGTTATGTTTAGGGTTAGGGTTAGGGTTAGGGTTAAGGTTACGGTGCAGGTTAGGGTTAGGTTTAGGGTTAGGTTTAGGGTGAGGTTTGTGTTACGGTACCAGTAAGGGTTACGGTTAGGTTAGGGTTAGTGTTTGGGTTAGGGTACAGGTTAGGTTTAGAGTTAGAGTGAGGGTTAGGGTTATGGTTACGGTATAGGTTAGGGTTAGGGTTAGGGTCAGGGTTAGGGTTAGGGTTAGGTTTAGGGTTACGGTACAGGGTAGGGTTAGGTTTACGGTTAGGGTTATGGTACAGGTTAGGGTTAGGGTTAGGGCTTAGTTTTAGCGTTAGGGTTACGGTACAGTTTAGGGTTAGGGTTTGGTTAGGATTAGGGTTAAGGTTAGGGTTATGGTACACGTTAGGGTTAGGCTTAGGGGTAGAGTTACTATTCCAGTAAGGGTTATGCTTAGGGTTAGCATAGGGTTAGGGTTATATTACAGATTAGGTTGGGGTAGGGTTAGTGTTACGGTACAATTTAGGTTTACGTTTAGGTTTAGAGTTAGGGTTACGGTATAGGTTAGCGTTAGGGTTAGGTTTAGGTTTAGTGTTAGTGTTAGGTTAGGGTTAGGGTTACTGTTCGGGTTAGGGTTAGGTTTGCCATAGAGGTTAGGGTTAGGGTTACTGTTAGGGTTAGGGTTACCATACGGGTTAGTGCCACGGTTAGGGGGGGTTAGGGTTAGGTTTGCGGTACAGGTTAGGGTTAGTGTTAGGGTTAGATTTACCGTACAGGTTAGGGTTAGTTTTAGGATTAGATTTAGGTTTGCGGTACAGGTTAGGGTGAGGGCTAGGGAACAGTTACGGTACAGGTTAGCATTAGGGTTAGGGTTAGGGTTAGGGTTACGATACAGGTTAGGGTTAGGATTAGGTTTAGGGTTAGATTTAGGGTTCTGGTACAGGTTACGGTTTGCTTTAGGGTTAGGGTTAGGGTTATGGTACAGGTTAGTGTTAGTGTTAGGGTTAGGGTTATGGAACAGGTTAAGGTTAGGTTTAAGGTTAGGGTTAGGTTTAGGGTTGCCGTACAGGTTTGGGTTAAGTTACAGGTAGGGTTAGTGTTAGGGTTAGTGTTACGGTACAGGTTAGGATGAGGGTTTGTGTTAGGGTTACGATACAGGTTAGGGTTAGGGTTAGGGTTAGGTTTAGGGTGAGGGTTAGGGTAAGGTTAGGGTTAGGTTTAGGGTAGGGTTAGGGTTAGGGTTATGGTACAGGTTAGGTTTACGGTTAGGGTTAGGTTTAGGGTTAGTGGTAAGGTACAGGTTAGTGTTAGTGTTAGTTTTAGGGTTAGGTTTAGGTTTGCCTTGGAGGTAAGTGTTAGGGTTAGGGTTAGGGTACAGGTTAGGTTTAGAGTTAGTTTTAGGGTTAGGGTTTGGGTTACGGTACAAGTTAGGTTTAGGTATAGGTTAGTGTTAGAGTTAGGTTTATGGTAGAGGTTAGGCTTATGGTGAGTGTTAGGGTGAGGGTGAGGGTTACGGTACAGTTTAGGTTTAGGGTTAGGGGTAGGGTTACAGTTCAGGTAAGCGTTAGTTTTAGCGTTAGCGTTAGGGTTAGGTTTATGGTACAGTTTAGGGTTAAGTTTAGGGGTAGGTTAAGGTTTAGGTTTCGGGTTACGGTAGTGATGACGGTTAGGGTTAGGGTTGGTTTTAAGGTTACGATTAGGGTTACGGTACAGGTTAGGGTTACGTTTAGGGTTAGGGTTATGTTTAAGGTACCGGTTAGGGTAAGGGTTAGGGTTAGTGTCAGGGTTAGGGTTAGGGTTAATGTTAGGAATAGGTATAGGGATAGGGTTATGTTTAGTGTTAGGTTTATGGTCCAGGTTAGTTTTAGGTTAGGTTTAGGGATAGAGTACAGGTTAGGGTAAGGTTTGGGGTTAGGGTAAGTGTTAGGATTAGGGTTAGGGTTAGTGTTAGGGTTAGGTTTAGGGTTAGGTTTAGGGTTAGGGTTACGGTACAGGTAAGCATTAGGGTTAGGGTTAGGGTTAGGTTTACAGTAGAGTTTAGGGTTAGGGGTATGGTTACATTACAGATTATGGTTAGGTGTATGGTTAGAGTTAGTGTTATAGTACAGGTTATGGTTAGGGTTATGGTACAGGTTAGGGTTAGGGTTAGGGTTATGGTACAAGTTAGGGTTACGGTTAGGTTTTGGGTTAGGGTTATGGTATAGGTTAGCGTTAGGGTTGGGTTTAGGGTTAGTTTTCCGGTTACGGTACACGTTAGGGTTAGGGTTAGGGGTAGGGTTAGTGTTAAGTTTACGGTACAGGTTAGGGTTAGGTTTAGGGTTAGGTTTAGAGTTAAGGTACAGGTTAGTTTTAGGGTTAGGTTTAGTGTTACGGTACAGGTTAGGGTTAGGTAGGTGTTAGGGTTAAGGTTAGGTATGCCAAAGAGGTTAGGTTTAGGATTAGGGTTATGGTACACGTTAGGTTTTGAGTTAGGTTTAAGTTTAGGGTTAGGGTTAAGGTATAGGTTAGGGTTTGGGTTAGGTTTACAGTACAGGTTAGAGTTAGGGTTTGTGGTAGGGTTACGGTACAGGTTAGGGTTAGGGTTATGTTTAGGATTAGGGTTAGGCTTATGGTACCGGTTAGGGTTAGAGTTAGTGTTAGGGTTAGGGTTAAATTTAGGGATCGTGATAGGGTCAGGTTTAGTGTTAGGTTTACGGTCCAGGTTAGGGTTAGTGTTAGGTATAGGGATTGTGTACATGTTAGGGTAAGGGTTAGGGTTAGGGTTAGGATTAAAGTTGCGCTACAGGTTAGGGTTAGGGTTAGGGTTAGGGTTTCCATTCTGTTAGGTTTAGGTTTAGGGTTATGGTAAGGGTCACGTTACAGATTATCGTTAGGTGTAGCGTTAGGGTTAGGGTTACAGTACAGTTTAGGGTTAGGGTTACGGAACAGTTTAGAGTTATGGTTAGGGTTAGGGTTAGTTCAAGTTAAGATTTTGGTTATGGTTAGGGTTAGGGTTATGGTATAGGTGAGCGTTAGGGTTAGGGTTATGGTTAGGCTGACGGTTAATGTACAGGTTAGGGTTAGGGTTCTTATTAGGTTAGGGTTAGGTTTAGGTTTACGGTACAGGTCATGTAAAGGTTTAGTGTTAGGGTTAGGGTTACGGTACAGGTTAGGTTTAGGGTTAGGGTTACGGTTACGGTTACGGTACAGGTTATGGTTAGGTTTAGGGTTCGGGTTAGGGTTATGGTACAGGTTAGGTTTAGGTTAGGGTTACTGTTACGTTACAGGTTAGGGTTAGGTTTAGGGTTAGGGTTACGATATATGTTAGCGTTAGGGTTAGGGTTATGGTCAGGTTTAGGTTATGGTACAGGATAGGGTTAGGGTTAGGTTTAGGATTAGGGTTAGGTTTAGGTTTACGGTACAGGTTAGGGTTACTTTTAGGTTTAGGGTTAGGGTTACGATACAGTTTAGGTTTGTTTAGGGTTAGGGTTAGGGTTAGTGTTACTGTACAGGTGAGGGTTAGGGTTAGTGTTAGGGTTAGGGTTAGGTTTGCCAAAGAGTTTAGGGTTAGGGTTAGGTTTAGGGTACAGATTAGGTTTTGAGTTAGGGTTAGGTTTAGGGTTAGGGTTACGGTACAGGTTAGAGTTAGGGTTAGGGTTAGGGTTACGTTACAGGGTAGGGTTAGGGTTAGTGTTAGGTTTAGGTTTATGGTACAAGTTAGGGTTAGGGTTAGTTTTAGGGTTCGGGTTACTGTACAGGTTAGTGTTAGGGTTAGGGTTAGTGTTAGGGTTAGGTTTAGGGTTACGGTACAGGTTATGTTTAGGTTTAGGGGTAGGGCTACGGTACAGGTTACAGTTAGTGTTAGGGTTAGGCTTACAGTACAGGTTAGCGTTAGGTTTATGGTTAGGGTTAGGGTTATGGTACAGTTTGGTTAGGGTTAGGGTTAGTGTTACGGTACAGTTAAGGTTTACGGTTATGGTTGTTTTACAGTTGTTGGTTAGGGATACGGGTAGGGTTAGGGTTAGGGTCACTGTTCAGGATAGGGATAGGTTTAGGGTTAGGGTTAGTGTTACAGTACAAGTTAGGGTTAGTGTTAGAGTAGGGTTACGGTACAGGTAAGCGTTACGTTTAGGGTAGCATTAGGGTTAGGGTTAGGGTTACGGTTAGGGTTGCGGTACAGTTGTGGGTTAGGGTCACGGGTAGGGTTAGGGTTAGTGTTAGGGTTACAGTTCAGGTAAGTGTTAGGGTTAGCGTTAGGTTTAGTGTTACGGTAGTAGTTAGGGTTAGGGTTAGGGTTAGTGTTAGGGTTAGGGTCACGGAACAATTAGGGTTAGGGTTAGAGTTAGCGTTACAGTTAGGGTTACGGTACAGTTTAGCATTACAGTTAGGGGTATGGTTACGGTACAGGTAACGTTTAGGTTTAGTGTTAGCATTAGGTTTGCGTTATGGTACAGTTTAGGGTTAAGTTTAGGGATAGCTTTAGTGTTAGGGTTAGGGTTACGGTAGTGGTTAGTGTTAGGCTTAGGTTGGGTTTAGGTTTACGGTTAGGGTTAGGGTTAGGGCTAGGGTTAAGTTTAGGGTTAGGGTTAGGTTTAGGGTTACGGTACAGGTTAGGGTTAGGGTTAGGGTTAAGGTTAGGTTGAGGGATAGGTTTAGGTTTAGTGTTAGGTTTACGGTACAGGTTAGAGTTAAGGTTAGGGTTAGGGTTACGTTCTGGTTAGGGTTAGGTTTAGGATTAGGGTTGCGGTACATATTAGTGTTAGGGTTATGGTTATGGTTTCCGTACAGGTTAGGGTTAGGGTTTGGGATAGGGTTATGGTTAGCGTTAGGGTTACCATACAGGTTAGTGTCAGGATTAGTTTTGGGGTTAGGGTTAGGGTTAGGTTTGCGGTACAGGTTAGGGTTAGGGTTAAGGTTAGGGTTACCGTACAGGTTAGGGTAGGGGTTAGGGTTAGGGTTAGGGTTGCCATAGAGGTTAGAGTTAGGGTTAGGGTTACAGTTATGGTACAGGTTAGTTTTAGGGTTACGGTTAGGGTTAGGGTTAGAGTTACGGTACAGGTTAGGGTTAGGGTTAGGGTTAGGGTTAGTGTTAGGGTTAGGGTTAGGGTTCCGGTACAGGTTATGGTTAGGCTTAGAGTTACGGTTAGGGTTACGGTACAGGTTAGGGTTAGGGTTAGTGTTCGGCTTACGGTACTGGTTACGGTTAAGGTTAGGGTTAGTGTTAGGGTTAAGGTTACGGTACAAGTTAGGGTTACGGTTTGGTTTCGTGTTAGGTTTACGGTACAGGTTAGCGTTAGGGTTAGGGTAAGGGTCGGGTTACGGTACAGGTTTGGGTTAGAGTTAGGGTTAGGGTTAGTGTTAGGGTTACGGTACAGGTTAGGGTTAGTGTTATGGTTACGGTTACGGTTCAGGTTAGTTTTAGGGTTAGTTTTAGGGTTAGGGTTAGGTTTACAGTACAGGTTAGTGTTAGTGGTAGGGTTACGGTATAGGTTAGGGATAGGTTTAGGTTTCGGGTTATGGTACAGGTTAGGGTTAGGGTTAAGTTTAGGCTTAGGGTTTTGGTACAAGTTAGGGTTAGGGTTAGGGTTAGGGTTACGGTATAGGTTTGGGTTAGGGTTAGGGTTAGGGTACAGTTTAGGTTTAGGGTTAGGGTTAGTGTTATGGTACAGGTAAGGGTTATGGATAGGGTTAGGGTTAGGGTTAGAGTTGCCGTATAGGTGTGTGATTGGGTTAGGGGTACGGTTAGTTTTAGGGTCAGGGTTACGGTACAATTTAGGGGGAGGTTTAGGTTTAGGGTTACGGTATAGGTTAGGGTTAGGGTTAGTGAAAGGGTTAGGTTTACGGTACAGGTTAGGGTCAGGGTTAGGGTTCGGTTTTCGGGACAGGTTAGTGTTAGGGATAGAGTTAGTTTTATGGTACAGGTTAGGGTTATGTTTAGGGTTAGGTTTAGGGTTAGGGTTAGGTTTACGGGACCGGTTAGGTTTAGGGTTAGTGTTACTGTTACGGTACCGGTAAGGGTTATGGTTAGGATTAGGGTTAGGTTTAGGGTTAAGGTTAGTATTGCTGTACAGGTGTGGGTTAAGGTTACAGGTAGGTTTAGGGTTAGGGTTAGGGTTACGGTACAGGTTAGTGTGAGGGTTTGTTTAGGGTTACGGTACAGTTTAGGGTTAGGGTTAGGGTTAGGGTTAGGGTGAAGTTTACAGTACAGGTTACGTTTAGGTTTAGGTTTCGGGTTAGGGTTAGGGTTAGTGTTAAGGTACAGGTTAGTGTTAGGGTTAGTGTTAGGGTTAGGGTTAGGTTTGCCATAGAGGTTAGGGTTAGTGTTTCTGTTAGGGTACAGGTAAGGTTTTGAGAATGGTTAAGGTTAGGGTTTGGGTTACGGTACAGGTTAGGGTTAAGTTTAGGGTTAGGTTAGGGTTAGGGTGTGGGTTACAGTAGTGGTTAGGGTCAGGCTTAGGGTTGGGTTT
>JAEUCK010006591.1:0-165941 GCA_017311455.1 Otocyon megalotis megalotis
AACTTACAAATGTTATTAAACAAAATAAAAAATGATGAAGTCTTTCACTTAGCTACAGAGCATTTTAAGGACCATGCTGAATTTCTCCTTATTCATTTCTTAGCTACAGGCATTTTAATTTTATTTCTAATGAAAAATATAACCCTTTCATGTTTACTTTTGCATTTTAACTCCTTGTCGATTCATGAATATATATGAAGAAAAGACTATTTTCATATCAAAACTCCCCTTTGCCAGCAATCTTTTCATCATTGGAGAGAATTCTATGAGGTTTGTAATCACATTTTCCAGAAATAAAGCTACATCAGGAAATGTGAATTCCCAAAATTTATTAGGAAAACAATGTTATTTCATTTTTTAAAATCTTTTTTTTTGTTTTAGATTTTATTTATTTATTTATTCATGAGAGAGACAGAGAGAGAGAGAGAGAGAGAGAGAGAGAGGCAGAGACATAGGCAGGGGGAGAAGCAGGCTCCCAGTGAATAGTCTGATATGGGACCAGACCCTGGGATCGTGCTCTGAGCCAAAGCAGATAGACGCTCAACTGCTGTGCCACCCTGGCATCCCCATATTTTTAATCTTTTGATGTAAACAATAGTATATTTGATACCAATAATAATTTTACTATGATGACCTCTCTACTAACAGAACATATGTCATTAATAAAACTCCATGGACTATGATTTTTAGTGAGAACTATTAGTGAAGGCCTATTCTGTAATATCTAATTTTTGTATAATAATCTGTCATTTATAAAATGAGTATAATGAGGTTTTTTTAGGATGGAATTTATTTATTTCTTTAAATAATAAATTTATTTTTTATTGGTGTTCAATTTGCCAACATACAGAATAATACCCAGTGCTCATCACGTCAAGTGCCCCCCTCAGTGCCCGTCACCCATTCACCCCCACCCCTCGCCCTCCTCCCCTTCCACCACCCCTAGTTCGTTTCCCAGAGTTAGGAGTCTTTATGTTCTGTCTCCCTTTCTGATATTTCCCACCATTTCTTCTCCCTTCCCTTTATTCCCTTTCACTATCATTTATATTCCCCAAATGAATGAGAACATATAATGTTTGTCCTTCTCCGATTGACTTACTTCACTCAGCATAATACCCTCCAGTTCCATCCACGTTGAAGCAAATGGTGGGTATTTGTCGTTTCTAATGGCTGAGGAATATTCCATTGTATACATAAACCACATCTTCTTTATCCATTCATCTTTCGATGGACACCGAGGCTCCTTCCACAGTTTGGCTATTGTGGACATTGCTGCTAGAAACATCGGGGTGCAGGTGTCCCGGCGTTTCATTGCATCTGAATCTTTGGGGTAAATCCCCAACAGTGCAATTGCTGGGTCGTAGGGCAGGTCTATTTTTAACTCTTTGAGGAACCTCCACACAGTTTTCCAGAGTGGCTGCACCATTCACATTCCCACCAACAGTGTAAGAGGGTTCCCTTTTCTCCGCATCCTCTCCAACGTTTGTGGTTTCCTGCCTTGTTAATTTTCCCCATTCTCACTGGTGTGAGGTGGTATCTCATTGTGGTATTGATTTGTATTTCCCTGATGGCAAGTGATGCAGAGCATTTTCTCATGTGCATGTTGGCCATGTCTATGTCTTCCTCTGTGAGATTTCTGTTCATGTCTTTTGCCCATTTCATGATTGGATTGTTTGTTTCTTTGGTGTTGAGTTTAAGAAGTTCTTTATAGATCTTGGAAACTAGCCCTTTATCTGATACGTAATTTGCAAATATCCTCTCCCATTCTGTAGGTTGTCTTTGAGTTTTGTTGACTGTATCCTTTGCTGTGCAAAAGCTTCTTATCTTGATGAAGTCCCAATAGTTCATTTTTGCTTTGGTTTCTTTTGCCTTCGTGGATGTATCTTGCAAGAAGTTACTGTGGCCGAGTTCAAAAAGGGTGTTGCCTGTGTTTTTCCTCTAGGATTTTGATGGAATCTTGTCTCACATTTAGATCTTTCATCCATTTTGAGTTTATCTTTGGTTATGGTGAAAGAGAGTGGTCTAGTTTCCTCCTTCTGCATGTGGATGTCCAATTTTCCCAGCACCATTTATTGAAGAGACTGTCTTTCTTCCAGTGGATAATCTTTCCTCCTTTATCGAATATTAGTTGACCATAAAGTTGAGGGTCCACTTCTGGATTCTCTATTCTGTTCTATTGATCTATATGTCTGTTTTTGTGCTAGTACCACACTGTCTTGATGACCATAGCTTTGTAGTACAACCTGAAATCTGGCATTGTGATGCCCCCAGCTATGGTTTTCTTTTTTAAAATTCCCCTGGCTATTTGGGGTCTTTTCTGATTCCACACAAGTCTTAAAATAATTTTTCTAACTCTCTGAAGAAAGTCCATGGTATTTTGATAGGGGTTGCATTAAACGTGTAAATTGCCCTGGGTAACACTGACATTTTCACAATATTAATTCTGCCAATCCATGGGCATGGAATATTTTTCCATTTCTTTGTGTCTTCCTCAATTTCTTTCAGAAGTGTTTTATAGTTTTATTATATATTTCAAACTTGTTAATAATCACTAGTTTTTGTTGAAAATATAGTATCATATTAACCAAATATTTTAAATTTACATATATTGTCTTAAATATTAATTTCATTATTGTACATTTTACAATTATATGTGTTTTCTACATAGCTGAAATTATACTAAATATATCATTGCTTGTTTTTCTTTCCACTTTAAATATCATACCATGAATAGTGTTCAATATTTCCACAGTTTTTCAAAATTATTTTAATTTTAATGCATGCTTAGTTGCTTATAATGCTCCTATGCAATAATTTATTAACCTGTTTTCTTAAACAGTAATATAGGTTGTATCATAATTTTTATTAATTTAAATAACACTACAAAGGATTTTGATGCCTCTTTTTTGCTTTTAATAATATTTTATCTTTTGAGAAGAAACAACAATGACTTGATAAGCTTTTCATCTGTAGGAAACTATGTTTAAATACATCAAAAATCTACAAAACATCTAATTAACAAAATAACAGACAATACCACTTAATAGTTTAAATTTTATAAAATGTGTCTCACTTTTTCCTTTTGCCAGCTTTTTTCCTTTTTCACTTTCCTTGAAGTGTCTGAAATTAGACTACATCATCTTATACAAATATTTTCTATTTAAAAAGTTCAAAATTATTTTTTTTTGTTTTTAAAGCATAGTTTGTGTATAAACACAATGCATAGTACAGAATTTTATGGCAGCAGTTAAATTCCCCCCCCCAATAACTCATCAGCACATCTAGTGCTACAAAAATTTACTTCCTTTGCATTCTGTACCAATTAACTTGATTCCTTTTGGTTGACTCTTCTCTATGACTCCAAGTCGACTCTCTTCTGCTTCTTATAGCACACATTCATATGCTTGTGTGTTCTCTTAAAAAAATGCACTATAGTTGTCTAAATTATCTTCACTTATTCTACCCAACAGGTTATTCAGGGGAGATATCATCATTTATGAAGGATTTGCTTTCTTTTTCATTTTCATTTGCGTCATCAATTCAGTTAACATCCCCTGATGTGTTTGGACACACTGGGCTCAAACTTTCAGGTCCTTTCTCTTTCTTCCTTTTTGTAATTCCATTATTTCCATCTTGAATGCCTCCTGATTGATTTTACATATATTTTAGAGCAAGACAGTTATCATGGCATTAGTCCATGATGAACTGTCTAATATTAAGCTCCCTGAAATCATTTTGGATAGTATCTTCTTTTTAATCATGGGGCCAAAAATCAGTAATTCTCGTAACCAATCACTGCTAGAAATGCATTTCTTAAAGTTCGCCGGGATGTTCCATGTTTACTGCAGTATTATTCACAATACCCCAAATATGAAAACAACCCAAATGCCTATCAACAAATGAATGGATAAAAAAAGATGTGGTACTATACACAATGAAGTATTATTCAGCTATGAGAAAGGATGATATCCTTCCATTTGCAACAACATAGATGGACCTTAAGCATATTATAAGGTAGATAAGTCAGACAGAGAAAGACAAGTAGCATATGATATCATTTATATGTGAAATCTAACAAGTTAACCTGTAAAAAAACAAGAGTGAAATGGTGACTATCAGAGGATGGAGGACCAGACAAGACTGAATGGGTTTAAGGGTATAGACTTATAATGATAATAAATAAACCAAAGAGATTTAATGTACAGTACAGTGAATGTGGATAATAGCATTATAATTATGTAATGTGATAAATATCGCTACAATGGAAATCACATTGCAATATATAAATGTATCAAAGTAATATGGTCTATGCCTTAAATTTATACAATGTTGCATGTCAAGTTTTTAAAAGATTTTATTTGTTTATTTATGAGAGACACAAGAATGGCAGAGACATAGGCAGAGGGAGAGGCAGGCTCCTTGTGGGGAGCCCGATGTGGGTCTTGATCCCAGGACCCCAGGATCACGACCTGGGCCAAAGGCAGAGGCTCAACCACTGAGCTACCCAGGTGCCTCACATATCAATTTTTTAAAAAGACACCTCATGTACAGTGAATTCCTATAACATGATTTTGCATGCTTTATCTGTTCATCAGAAAGTTATCCTTCAATATGCTCAGCATACTGATTATTCTTGGAAAGCTCCATGTTCAGGTCATAGATCTATTAGTTCACTTCAAAGGTTCACAACAAATTTGTCAGTGCTTTATAAAATAAGTCCGTTCAGTGCCCATAGATGCACAGAGATTTTTTTCTTGGTTTTCTTTCAGGCATTCTTCATTAGGAATTCCAATTTACATGATTTGTAAGTAAAATGAGATCCCAAGGAGGATCTTTATACCATTTTCTCCCTGAGGCAAATTTCTTGCGGAAGTTCGTGTTGCTATGGGATACAGAGAAGTCCAGTTTTGCAGCCTTCTAGCAGTGCCTGGAGTCCTGTTCAGGGTCCCCATTAGCATTATGATTAGATGCTCACATGGTCACCTAGCATGCCACTTACTTGCTGCCATCTCCATGCCACGTGGACTAGGGCAGGGGTGCTAGAGATGTTTGTGGGAATGTGAGGCAGGTTACAGGTGAGATGCACACAGATGCAGAGTAAATGAAACATAGGCAGAATTATTTCTTGAGAGTAGTCCTAGAAGTGGAATTATTAAGTCAATTTTAACTAACTATGGCACTCATTACAAAGATTTTACCAATAAAATTAGCCAACAGAAATAAATTGCTACATCAGTTTCATTTCATTCTTTCAAAATTGGGCATTGTTACTTTTTTAGCTGTTCCCACTTTAGTTTTTGTAGTTCTCTGAATATAAATTGACTGAGCTTCTTTTATATGCCAGACACTATGCTAGGTGCTGGTAATAGAAATATGAATAAAACTGGATGTCTGCTCTGGACTAATTTATGG
The DNA here is from genome assembly GCA_017311455.1 of Otocyon megalotis megalotis. Lineage (NCBI taxonomy): Eukaryota > Metazoa > Chordata > Mammalia > Carnivora > Canidae > Otocyon > Otocyon megalotis. The sequence continues at coordinate 5,413 of JAEUCK010006591.1, forward strand.
TCTACTAAAAAAGACAGTTGTGAAAATGAAAATAGACTTACAAAAATTACTGTTATGAAACTGTGAAGAAAGTACTATGTGACCACCATAGATAAAGCATTTTACTTCATTTATGGGAGTAGGGAGTATTTCATACTAAAGAAACATTCTTTGATTTGGGTCTTGAAAGTAGGGTGATGCCAGCAAAGAAAAAGAACTTTCTAAAATAACCATTAGAAGAAATACTAAATCAAAGGCATACAATTGAAAGAAATTATATAACAGCAGTATAGGGTGCATATGGGAGAGTAGCAGTAGATTATTGAGCCTGTAGAAATTGTTTGAAGACAGATTGTGAAGGCCTCTGATAAATTAAAGAGATTTACTTCAATCTATTAAAATGGAGGAATTACAAAGTTTTTTTTTTATCAGGGATGCACAGATGATATTATTTTATTAGAAAGATGCAATGTTTTCAATGTAAAGGATGAGCTTTAGTGGGAAAAGAATGGTTTAAGGAAGATGATAAGTACTTCCAAACAAATAAAAATGAGGACTGAGAAGAAAGACCAGATTAGAGATATTGCTCATGTGAAATCAAAAAAATTTTGTGATCAAAAAAAAAAAAAAGATTTTTTGATCATTTGTATTTGGAAGTGGAAACCTATAGTAGTCTAGTTTCTGGCTTGGAAACCTGAGTGAATAGGGATGTCATTAACTGAGATCAACAGTAAAGTAGGCAGGAGACCTATAATTCTAAATATGATGGAGTACTCATAGCAGACTAATATTCCTGGTATGAAAAAAATAGAAAACTGGAATTTTTTTTTATCTGGGAGAAAAAATATCACATTTAATGTCTTGGATAAAAAAAAAAAAAACATAAACAAAACCAGGTATGACCTCCATGGAGTACCTAAAGTGCCTTCAGAATTGGTGCAGTTAGAACAAAAATTGGTTATTTGGCTACCATTAGCGAACGCGTACAGATAAGACATCAAACAGATCTCAGGTTTCCACAGTTTCAAATCAAGCAGTGCCAAGATTCATTCAAATGTCTCTACCACAAACAGCAAAGAAGAAAAAAGTGATAAAAGAAGAACTGTACAGCATCAAGGAGGGGGAAGTCATGTCTCTTCTGAGAGTCCAATCCTGTCTCAGATGTGCTCTGGCGCACGGAGTTACTTTTAAGGAGTAATGGTGTGATTCCTTCAGGTTAATGCCAAATTTGTCATGCTATTGTTACAATTCTCTCGGCCTGCAGCCAGTATGCTAAATTTGTACAAAACAATGTAATATCCAGTTTGTATTCTGAGTATGGAGAAAATGATCATTATGCCTAATGGTTATATTTTAAATGCTTTCAAAGTCCTTATTTGTTAGAAGGTTTTTGGACAAAAAAATCAGTCTTCCAATGCTAATCAAGTAGGGAGTAGGGCGGGGGGCGGGGAGTCAAAGTACTTCAAAAATAAAAATGCCATATAAAACCATTAATTTAAAAGCATAACAGGCTTGCTGAGACAAATTCAGGAGAGAAAGAGAAACTCAGAGAGGTAAGCAAACAGTCTGAGAGTTACTTTTTCCTCAGGCTATTTTTCAAATCACACTGTAAAAAGAAAGACTGAAAATTTGAATAGGAGGATATAGCTAAGAAGTAGAGAAGCTAAATAGTTTCAGACAATCTAACAAAGCTGGAGAGAAGTATATTAGCATTCAGGGATGTCAAGTCAGTTTTAACTGAGGAGCCCAGCATCATGAGAGAAAAGTAAGACAAAAACAATGAGTTTGACACTTCAGGATTTCTCTTGGAAGCATTTGTTGAATTCCTAAACTATGCAAGGTCAGAAGCTTAAGAAACTAAATAGAAAGCCTCTGAAAAGCAGAGTGAAGTTTCTGGTATTCCTAAGGAACCAAAGTAACAAAAGTAGCTCAGGACTTGCCAAGGACAGAAGATCCTAGTTAACACTCCATACTTTCACTTGGGACCCCCAGAGAACTATTCCCTAGGAAAGGAAGAAAACAGAGGTATTCTAAACTTAAAAACTGACACTCAATTTCAGGCCAACTTGGTCTTTAATTGATTGGGATGATTTACTGCCATTTTATCTGCCTTCCAGTGTGTAACAATATATAATGTAAATTTTCTCCAGAAAAATAGAACAGGATCCAGGGCCTCTATACTTTTCCAGTCACAATATCTGGCATTTGACCCAAAAGTACTACATTTGGGAAGAAACAAAATGAAGAGAAAAAATAATAGAAACACGTTCACAAAAGTCCCCATTTTTTGGAGTTATCAGACATGACATGAAAATAATGGTGGTTAATATTTAAGAATACAGATTACAAGCTGGAGATTTTTATCAGACAGGAGAATTATAAGAATAACAGAATGCTAATTATTGATGTGAAAATGTGACAATTAAAGTAAATAACTAAAAAGACAGGTTCAACAGACTATAGACTTGATGAAATAGACAGTGATATGATGTATCCAGCTAAAGCACAGAGAGAGAAAAAAAAAGAAACATATAGGAATGAGTACAAAAGATGTATGGACATGGTGAAAATGACAGATACTTGGAGTTGGAATTCTAAAAGAAAGAACAGATCAGAAATAATATTTAAGGAAACAATGGCTAAGAATTTTCCAAAATCAGAAGACATCAAGATACAGATTTAATAGGCTCCACAAACCCCAAGCAGATGAATTAGAAATAAAACCACACATAGCCATATATCACACTGAAATTGCTAAAAATAAAAGCAAAGAGGAAAGCATTAAAACACCTAGGAAGAAATTACTTTCAAATGAGAAATCATAACACTGACAAGTGACTTAAAAGAAATAATGGAAACCAGAATACAGTAAAATGACATAAGGTGTTACAACAATGGCCAAACTAGAATTTTATATTCAGCAAACGTATCCTTAAAATATGAAAAAAACACATTTTAGACAAAAAAAAAAAAACAGGTCAGATCATTCATTATCAAGGGGCTCTTACTAAAAGAAGTGTCAAAGAGACTTCTTCAGGTAAAATGAAATTGATCCCAGATTAAAATATGGAATGCAGTTTTTTTTTAAAAAGCATAACAGGTATATAGGTAGGTGGGTAAAAATATAAATGAATTTTGGTTGTAGACAATAATAATAAGGTCTTAAAAATAATTCTCCATGCTTGCAGGGAACTAAAAACTGCTACTCAGGAAAAAGCAAAAATTGTACCTCATACATTTGACAAAAATAGATGTTCATGAGCCCAGTAAGGAGGAGAACTGGTGGACAGGTCAGTCAAGGCCCTCCCAGTCTTCCCCAGACACCAGGGCAGTACCTGATATGTTATCTTGGACATTATGCTATTGTTGACTTTATTGATGCCTTCATATCAATTTAAAGTTTGGAGATAAATAAGATTTTGGATCATAGGATGTCTTCCTAAGTTAAGTAAGCACTCAACTAGGAAAGAAAGAGCCACAGTGTAATGGTGGTCATCAAAAAATGAACTTATGTTCAATAAAAGCAATTGAGGACCATGTGTGTGGCATTGGTATGAAGGAGTGCATTTCCCAAGTTCTGTAATTTTAGCTAATCAATAATGACACCCAACTTGGGGGTCCAAGTGAAACTTCGTAACTTTAATAGGAGTGCTATGAGGAGCCAGATATGCCTTTCAATTAAACTAGCTGCTGGAGCCTATAGAAGATGTAGAATTTCCATTGGATGCCCTTTTTTTAAAGACCATAGCATTGTGTGCTCTGAGAATTGAAATAAGTGCCTTATTCTTTACAAGTACTCCCTGGAACTTTTTAGGGAATAAGGATTATCCTGGTGAGACCTTGTATTATGATTTTAGTATTTTAATGGCATCTAATTTTTATTTGAATGTGTTTAAGGCAAAAAAGTTTCAAGAGTTCTTTAGTCCAGACAGAATGTATCAGTTTCCTAGGGGTACTGTAACAAAGTATCACAAACTGGATGGCTTAAAACAGCAGGAATTTATTCACACTGCAGCTCTGGAGGACAGAAGTCTGAAATTGAGGTGTTGGCCGGGATGGGCTCTCTCTGAAGCCTCCAAGTGAAGATCCATTTGTGCCTTCCAACTCCGGTAGCTCCAGATATTCTTTGGCTTGTGGCAACCTAACTCCAGTCTCTGCCTCTATCTTCTCATGAAATTCTCCCTAGATCCTTGTATCTTTACTTATATGTATTCTTATAATGACATATTGGATAGAAACCCACTCTAATCTACTAGTATCTCACATTAATTTTATCTATAATGATTTTATTTCCAAATAAAATCACAGTCTGAAGGACTAAGACTTAGGATATCAAGATAGCTTTTCTAGGGGACACAATTCAACACAATTCAACTAATTACCCATAACTTCCTGAAGTTCAATCAAGTGAGGTAACCCTTGGGTCCCAACCTTTATCAGAAAACTACTGGTTAAAGAAATGAAAGCCAGTGATTTTACATTGAGCTCAATCATGTATAATGATGGCCATGCCATCTGTAAAGTATATTGATAGTCACTCAGTTGATCACAGTTGATTCTCAGGTAGCCAAGGAGTCTGGAAGAGGAATGAGCTTCTCCAGCACCATAGCAAGAGAAAGAGGACAGGAGAAGCTACCCTCTCCTGCATTTGGGATATTCCAGAGGGCTCAAGTTTCCCTCCATCCTGTAGCAGAGGCCTCAACAGCCATGCCAAACCTACAGGATGCTGTTTCCATGACCTAAGGAATAATGAATAGTGAAATATGGAGGGTCAAAGGAGCAGGGTCTATGAAATCCTCTATTTCCAGGAGAGCCAAGTATATAGCAAGTTATTGCTGCTGTAATAGAATATAGTGTAGGGCGGAGGGGAGCAGTTTCTTGAATCAGAAGCCCAGGGGCAACTCATGAAGACAGGAGAGGAGGTTGCTGAAGCCTCTGCACTGTCCCTTGAGGGCACTGATGGGAATGCCTATTACAAACATGCACCCCTATGTTTATAGCAGCATTATGTACAATTGCCAAATTATGGAAACAGACCAAGTGTCCATCAACTGATGAATGGTTAGTTTATACATACAATAGAATATTATTCAGCCATAAAAGAAGGAAACCTGGCTATTTGCAAATGTAAGGATGGATGAAACTAGAGAGTATTATGCTAAGCATAATTAACATAATTACATATTATGTAAGTCATTCAGAGAAAGACAAATACAGTATGCTTTTAAACATATGCAGCATTTAAGAAAGAAAACAATTGAGCAAAGGGAAAGAAAGAGAGAGAGAGAAAGAGAGGAAGAAAGAGACTCTTAACGATAGAAAACAAACTGTTGGTTACTGGAGGGGAGTTGGATGGGAGCGTGGGTGCAATAGGTGATAGAGATAAAGGAATGCACTTGTGATGAGCACTGGGTGATGTACAGAATTGTTGAGTCACTCAATTTTACACTTGAAATTAATAGCTAGTACAATACTGTATGTTAACTGTATTGGAATTAAAATAAAATTTTAAAAAATATGTGTGTAAGCAAAAAAAAAAAGATGAGGCATACTATCTGTTCTCTAGTTTATATACAGATACTACAGATACTCCCCTAAGATTATGGGGGATACTGTGTTTAAATTTAGTGGAATCCCCAGGTACAATGTAGTTCAAGCACAGGATTAATTAAAGATATATACTAAAGTTTCTAATTAGTACATTTCAGTGGATGTTAAAGTTAATTTGGAACCTATTTTGTGGAGACACAAAAGACTTTTTGTGCCCTCATATCTTTTTTATTAATAAATTATTCTAGTAAATTTTACATTGACATTTGAGAAAAACCATGGATCTTTGTTTCAGGCTTTTTGTTACTTTCTCCTGTATCCAGGTTTCTTTATTTTCTTTTTTCATCTTATGATACAATAAAAAATGTATATTTGGTCTTTGTTCCTGGTTCTTAGTGCACAGCTTCTAAAATCCTTTGAATCTCCAGTTATAAGATGGTCTTTTGTATGCTAATAGATGACTGGTGGTTAGGGGCCCCTAGATAGCTTCAGGATAAGGGCTGGTTGTCAAAAAGACCAAAGCATGATTAGAGGGTTGAAATTTTGAGCTCCATCCCATGACTTCCAGGTCTTACAGGAGAGAGGTTGTAGGTTGACCTAATGACCAGTAATTTAATCAACCATACCTACTTAATAAAACTGCCACAAAAACCTCAAAATGATAGAGTTTAGAGAGTTTCTAGCTTGGTAAACATATGAAGGTGCTCAGAAGATGATGTGCCTAGTAAGGGTATGGAAGTTCTATGCCCTTTCTTTTCATACCTTGCCCTATGTATCTCATCCATTTTGCTGTTCTTCAGTTGTATTCTTTATTATAAAGTAATTATAAGAAGTAAAATATTTTCCTGAGTCTTGCCCACCATTCTAGAATATTATCTAACCTGAGGATGGGATTATGGGAACTCCAATGCACATCTGGTTGTTCAAAAGTACACGTTTTAGCCTAGGAATTGTGGCTGGCATCTGAAATAGAAGTCTTCTGGAAGTGAGACCTTAACCTGTGGTTTTGCACTAATTCTGGTTAGTTGATATCAGAGTTGAATTGTGGGACACCTAGTTCTCAGAATTGTTTAGTGTGTGGGTTAAAACTCACTCATTTGGTGTCAGAAGAGTTGTGAAGTAAAGACAGTTCCCTTTGCTCCCTCCCTTCCTTCCTTCCTTCTTTCCTTCCTTCCTTCCTTCCTTCCTTCCTTCCTTCCTTCCTTCCTTCTTTTTTTTCTTTCCCTTCCTCCTCTACCTTTCTTCCTTCCCTCCTCTCTCCCTCCCAGTTGTGGGAGTCCAATGGACTGCCTTGTAGATGGCTATTTCTTTCTCCAGGGAGTGCCAGTCAATCTCTCTAGAGTTGGGGTCCATATACAGCAAATTAATTTTGGCTATCAATGGAACCATTAAGCTCCATGATTGCAAGGTTAGCCCTTTAGACTGCATGCAAATAGTAATGCTAAGCAAAGCTCAGCACATTGTCTAAGAGGTTACATAGGGAGAGTAATTAAGTGCCATATGTCCTTCTGCTCTTCTTTTCTCATCAGTGCTTGGACCATGGGCCACTATGGATGTGTATCTTGATACACTTGGGGATCAAAATGAAGAATATGATAGCAGTAAGGGAAGCAGTGCCATAAGAAAAATTCTTAAAAGTCAACCAGGGTGCCATGCTTATTTCTCTCCAGGATGGTGTTCCCCTTTCTGGAAAACTCACAAAAGGCCTTTTCCAGGCCCATCCCAGAGATGTACAATCACAAATAATGTCTGTATAGCTTCTGCAAACTGCCAGTGATGATCACTAGGCTTAACAGTGACCAGAAAGCTGGATTATAGCAAAACCCTTGGTAAGGAAGATGCAAGCATTAACCAATCATGGCATTGTATTGTCATTAATTCTGTAGGCAGGAGTCTCAGAGACCACCTACTAAACACAGGCTAAAACTGACAGCATGACACATTGGTTTATAGCCAATTAAGAACCATTCTTGTTTTGGGAACAAGAGCATTTTAGAGTGGGAAGAGATGGAAACATCTGGAAAAGATAACATAATGCCACATAGGCCCAAGCACAAGCCCACTAGAAATCTGTGCTTCCACCCTAGGCAGCCTTCAGTATATCATGGCAGCAGTTAGTTAGCCAAAAACAATTAGTTAAAGCTGACCAGGTGTCCTCAGTCATGGTTGGGCCACCTTGTTCCTAATGTCACTTGTTTGAATCATTTCCGATTCACCTTATTACTGCCCTAGGATTATGGGAATGATCAAATATATGACACTTATCATTGGAAAAGTGAGATTAATAATGGTCTATCAGTGACATATATTCACAGTCTGGGGGAAGAACACACCATACACATATAAGGCCCAAAGAGAGTTGCACTTAGGAAGTGAATGAACAAGAAAGGATGGTGGGAGACAGGCTTTGTAGTAATCACAAGGTGGGGTACCTTCTGGTTCCTGTAGGAAAATGTAATTGGCTTGGTTGAATAATTCTGTAGGCTGGCAGGGAACTAAAATCCACTACTCAGGAATAAGTAAGAACTGTACCTGGTCTGTTTCATAGGGAACATTTTTTGGTTTGGGGATTTTATCTGCAGGAACCTAGTAGAGAGAAGAACTTGCTGTTAGGCCACTTAAAGCTATACCAGATTCCCACAGATGTCAAGGCAGGAAATGATATTGAGCTTTAATTATAAGTCTTACCCTACATTGGACAGCATAGGTAACAACTCTAAGCTAGTTAATGTAGAATACTATAACTAACAACCAAATACAGTTTCCCCAATTATGTATAGAATAGTTGTCAAATTGATTGTATAATGAGTCATAAAGTGAATTTTGGCAAATTACAAACTATTAAATTACAAAGTTCTCTGCAATGGAATTAAAACTAAAAAAAAAAAAACTAGAAAATTTTCCAAATGTTTGGAAATTAATCAGCATGTTTAATACTCAATAGCTTTAATAAAAAATTATAAATGGCATATTTTGAACTGAATAATACAGAAAATAAACGTTTAAAACTGAGTTTAGATGGAAATTAGTGGAATTACATTCCTAGTGAACAATAACAAAAAAAAAATGATGAAATGTGAGTGTGCATCTCAAGAAGGTGGGAAAAAGCAAATATTTCCAGATCACCATGGCAGTGTAGTATTCTGAATTTACCTTCTTTTGCAAACACATGGAGTCTACAGCTACATATTGAAATTTTCCTCTTAAAAAACCTAAAGGTTGGGGGACGGAGCAAGATGGCAGAGGAGTAGGATCCCCAAGGCACCTTTCCCCACCAACTTACATAGATAACTTTCAAATCATCCTAAAATCCTATGAATTAGGCCTGAGATTTATGGAGAGAAAAGCCAGAATGCTACAGAGAAAAGAGTTTGCTCTTCTAACAAGGTAGGAAGGTGGAAAAAAAATAAAATAAAAATAAAAAAGAATCCAGTGGGGGCAGGGACCCCGGGAAGAGCCGGGCTAAGGCCAGACAGCAAGAGCCTACAGGACAGGAAAGCCCAGTCCCAGAGAAGCAAGAACTTTGGAAATCTTCCCTGACGGAAAGGCGCTTGCAGGGAACTCGGGCAGGATCCCAGGAGGGTAGTGGAGCCGCCAGGTTCCCAGGGTCACTAACAGAGGAATTGCACACCAGGGGAAAGCACGCCACACACCACGGGACAAATAGAGTAAAGGGCTGAAGCGCGCGCCTGGCTTGGCTTTGGGAGAAACTCAGGCGGTGGCTCTGGGGGAGGGGGCTGCTGCCTGCTGCCTTCAGGAGCCGCAGCCCTGGGAGCGCGATTCCAGCAACACAGGCCCGGGATCCCAGGGCACCGGGGACACAGCCCAGGATACTGCGCTCCCCCCAAGACAGGCAGAGGAGGGAGGGCACAGGACGGTGAAGACCCTCCTGCCGCTGGGTGCCCAGAGCTATGCAGATCATTGCCCCCACCCAAGGGAGCCTCCAGGCCCATGGGGACTGGGAGCTGTGGTGGTTACTGAGAGAGCTGACTCCAGACCTGGAAAGCTGGCCAACACTAGTGTTGTTGTTCCTCCTGTATCACCCTGTTTCTGGGATGGAGTGAACTGTCAGGGAACAGGGACCTCACAGGATAAACAGCTCCCCATGGGCCCTACACCTGGCAGGGTGCGGGGCAGCTCTCCCAGGTGCACACACCTGAGAATCAGCACAACAGGCCCCTCCCCCAGAAGACCAGCTGGAAGGACAGGGGAAGAGCAAGTTCTTGACCAAGCAACGCTGGAAAGCTCCAGGGAAAGTCCAGGGATTTACAGTATATAGAACCAGAAGATAGCCTTCCTTGTTTTTTTTTTTTTGTTTGTTTCTGTTTTGTTTTTGTTTTTTTGTTATTGCTTTTTTTTGTTTGTTTTTTCCCCATTTTTCCTCTATTTTTATTCTTCCTTTTCCCAGTACAACTTGTTTTTAGCCTCTCTGCACTGAGCAAAATGCCTAGGAAGAAGAACTCACAACAACAAAAAAAGGAATCAGAAATTGCACTCTCTCCCACAGACTTACAGAATTTCAATTACAATTCGATGTGAGAAAGCCAAAAGCACAATTATAAAGCTAAGAGTGGCTCTGGAAAAAAGCATAAAGGATTCAAGGGACTTCATGACTGCAGAATTTAGATCTAATCAGGCCAAAATTAAAAATCAATTAAATGAGATGCCATCCAAACTGGAGGCCCTAACGACAAAGGTTAATGAGGTAGAAGAACAAGTGAACACACAGAAGACAAATTGATGGCAAGGAAGGAAGCTGAGGAAGAAAAGAAAAAACAATTAAAAGATCATGATGAAAGGTTAAGGGAAATAAATGACAGCCTCAGAAGGAAAAATATATATTTAATTGGGGTTCCAGAGGGCGCTGAGAGGGACAGAGGACCAGGAAGCATATTTGAACAAATCATAGCTGAGAACTTCCCTAACTTGGGAAGAGAAACAGACATTCAGATCCAGGAGATAGAAAGATCTGCCCCTGCCTCCCGAAATCAATAAAAACCATTCAACACCTCGACATTTAATAGTGAAAGTTGGAAATTCCAAAGATAGAAGATCCTTAAAGCAGCAAGAGACAAGACATCCCTAACTCATATGGGGAGAAATATTAGATTAAGAGCAGACCTCTTCATAGAGACCTGGCAGGCCAGAAAGGGCTGGCAGGTTATATTCAGGGTCCTAAATGAGAAGAAAATGCAGCCAAAAATACTCTATCCAGCAAAGCTCTCATTCAGAATAGAAGGAGATATAAAGAGGTTCCAATAGACAGAATCTGAAAGAGTATGTGACCACCAAACCAGCTCTGCAAGAAATATTAAGGGGGACTCTGTAAAAGAAAGAGGAAGTCCAAAGAAACAATCCAAAAAACAGGGACTGGGCAGCCTGGGTGGCTCAGCAGTTTATCACCATCTTTAGCCCAGGACCTGATCCTGGAGACTCGGGATCGAGTCCAACGTGGGGTCCCTGGATAGAGCCTGTTTCTCTCTCTGCCTGTGTCTCTTCCTCCCACTCTCTCTTTCTGGTCTCTATTGAATAAATAAATAAATAAAAATCTTTTAAAAAACAAACAAAACAAAAAACAAAAACAAAAAAACAGGGACTGAATAGGTATTATGATGACACTAAATTCATATCTTTCAAAAGGAATTCTGAATGTGAATGGGCTTAATGATCCCATCAAAAGACACATGGTTTCAGACTGGATAAAAAAGCAAGACCCATCTATTTGCTGTCTACATGAGATTTATTTTAGACCTAAGGACACCTCCAGCCTGAAAATTAAAGGTTGGAGACCATTTACCATTCAAATGGTCCTCAAAAGAAAGCAGGGGTACCAATTCTCATATCAGATAAATTAAAGTTTATCCCAAAGATTGTAGTAAGAGATGAAGAGCGACACTCTATCATACTTAAAGGATCTATCCAACAAGAGGACCTAACAATCATGAATATATATGCCTCTCATGTGGGAGCTGCCAAGTATATCAATCAAGTAATAACCAAAGTTAAGACATACTTCGATAATAATACACTTATACTGGGAGACTTCAACATCGCACTTTCTGCAAATGACAGATATCTAAGCACAACATCAGGAAAAAAACAAGAGCATTAAATGATACACAGGACCAGAAGGATTTCACAGATATTTACAGAAATTTACATCCAAACGCAACTGATACACATTCTTCACAAGTACACATGGACTTTCTCCAGAATAGACCACATACTGTGTCACAAATCAGGTCTCAACTGATACCAAAAGATTGCAATTGTTCCCTGCATATTTTCAGACCATAATGCTTTGAAACCTGAACTAAATCGCAATAAAAAATTTGGAAGAAATTCAAACACGTCGAGGTTAAAGACCATCATGCTAAAAGATGAAAGAGTCAACCAGGAAATTAGAGAAGAATTTTAAAAATTCATGGAAACTAATGGGAATGAAGATACAACCATTCAAAGTCTTTGGGATACAGCAAAAGCAGTCCTGAGAGGAAAATCCATTGCAGTATAAAACTCCCTCAAAAAATTGGAAAAAGTGAAAACAAAAGCTAACGTTGCTCCTAAAGGAACTAGAGAAACAATAGCAAATAAAACCTACACCCACCAGAAGAAGAGAGTTAATAAAGATACGAGCAGAACTCAATCAAATAGAGACCAGAAGAACTGTGGAACAGATCAACAAAACCAGGAGTTGGTTCTTTGAAAGAATTAATAAGATAGATAAACCATTAGCCAGCATTATTAAAAAGAAGAGAGAAAACACTCAAATTAATAAAATCACGAATGAGAAATGAAATATCACTACCAACTCCAAGGAAATACAAACGATTTTAAAAACATATTATGAGCAGCTATACGCCAATAAATTAGGCAATCTAGAAGAAATGGATGCATTTCTGGAAAACCACAAACTACCAAAACTGGATCAAGAAGAAATAGAAAACCTGAACAGGGCAATAACCAGGGAGGAAATTGAAATAGTCATCCAAAACCTCCCAAGACACAAAAGTCTAGGGCCAGATGGCTTCCCTGGGGAATTCTATCAAATGTTTAAAGAAGAAACCGTACCTATTCTACTAAAGCTGTTTAGAAAGATAGAAAGAGATGGAGTACTTCCAAAATCGTTCTATGAGGCCAGCATCAGCTTAATTTCAAAACCAGACAAAGACCCCACCAGAAAGGAGAATTATAGACCAATATCCCTGATGAACACAGATGCAAAAATTCTCAACAAGATACTAGCCAATAGGATCCAACAATACATTCAGAAGATTATTCACCATGACCAAGTGGAATTTATCCCCAGGATGCAAGGCTGGTTCAACACTCGTAAAACAATCAATGTGATTCAGCATATCAGCAAGAGAAAAAAGAAGAACCATAGGATCCTCTCAATAGATGCAGAGAAATCATTTGACAAGATACAGCATCCATTCCTGATCAAAACTCTTCAGAGTGTAGGGATAGAGGGAACATTCCTCAACATCTTAGAAGCCATCTACGAAAAGCCCACAGCAAATATAATTCTCAATGGGGAAGCACTGGGACCCTTTCCCCTAAGATCAGGAACAAGACAGGGATGTCCACTCTCACCACTGATACTCAACATAGTACTGGAAGTCCTAGTCTCAGCAATCAGACAACAAAAAGACATTAAAGGCATTCAAATTGGCAAAGAAGAAGTCAAACTCTCCCTCTTCGCAGATGACATGATACTGTACATAGAAAACTCAAAAGACTCCACCCCAAGATTGCTAGAACTCATCTAGCAATTTGGCAGGGTGACAGGATAGAAAATCAATGCCCAGAAGTCAGTTGCATTTCTATTTACTAACAATGAGCCTGAAGATAGAGAAATTAACGAGTCAATCCCATTGACAATTGCACCCAAAAGCATAAGATACCTAGGAATAAACCTAACCAAAGAAGTAAAGGATCTATACCCTAAAAACTATAGAACATCTCTGAAAGAAGTTGAAGAAGACATATTTTCATTCAGTTGTGTTCAAGAATATGCTTTGCAGTACTCATATTCTTTTAAACTTATTGAAGTTTGTTTTATGACTTAGCATACTGTCTATCCTGGGGAAGTTTCCATCTTCACCTGTGAGAAGTATATTTTCTCCTATTGTTTGGAATATTCCATTGGATATATGCTAGTCTAGTTGGTTTGTATGATTTTAAAAGTTTTCTATTTTCTTGTTGATTTTCTACCTGGTTTTCTATTTATTATTCAAATTGCAACATAGAGGTCTTTATTTTTGTTAGGTTGTCTTTCACTTTTCATTTCTGAGTTTAATTTATGTATCTTGGTACCATGTAATTGTGTGTATACATGCTTATAATTGTTACATCTTCAGGATAGGTAGATTTATCATTATGAAATATTGTGGTATCTCTAGTAACATTTTGTTTCGTTTTGTTTTAAAGTATATTTCATCTGATAATAATATGCTTTATCCACCAACTTTGGTTGATTCTTTCATGGAATATATATATATATTATATATATATATATATTATATATATATAGCTTTTCGTTTTGTTTTAAAGTATATTTCATCTGATAATAATATGCTTTATCCACCAACTTTGGTTGATTCTTTCATGGAATATATATATATATATTATATATATATATATTATATATATATAGCTTTTCACATTAAACCGACTTGTGTCTTTGTAATTTAGTAGTCTCATATACAGAATCTAGTTGGATCATGTTTTCTTTTAATCCATTTTATGAAACTCTTTTAATTATAGTGTTAATTAATTGAGGATTAATTTAAATACTGAAAATAAAGGAATTTCTTCATCCAGTTTTCTGTCTGTCATACCTGTATAATTCTCAATTCCTTCATCACTACTTTCATTTGTGTTTAATTGATTTTTTTGTAGTGAACAATTAGATTCTCTTCTTTCCTATCCTGTGTATTTTTAAATTATGTTTCTAGTGGTTATTCTGGGGAATACAACTAAAGTCTTAATTAACAAGACAGGAAACAACAAATGTTGGAGAGGATGCGGAGAAAGGGGAATTCTCTTGCACTGTTGGTGAGAATGTGAACTGGTACAGCCACTCTGGAAAACTGTGGGAAGTTTTCCAAAGAGTTAAAAATAGAACTACCATACAATGCAGCAATTGCATTGCTGGGGATTTACCCCAAGATATAGATGCAGTGAAATGACAGAACACCTGCACCCCAATGTTGATAGCAGCAATGTCCACAATAGCCAAACTGTGAAAGGAGCCTCAGTGTCCTTTGAAAGATGAATGGATAAAGAAGATGTGGTTTATGTATACAAAGGAATATTACTCAGCCATTAGAAATGACAAATACCCACCATTTGCTTCAACGTGGATCGAACTGAAGGGTATTATGCTGAGTGAAATAAGTCAATCGGCGAAGGACAAACATTATATGGTCTCATTCATTTGGGGAATATAAAAAAAATAGTGAAAGCGAATAAAGAGTAAAGGAGAGAAAATGAGTGGGAAATATCAGTGAGGGTGACAGAACATGAGAGACACCTAACTTTGGGAAATGAACAAGGAGTAGTGGAAACGGATGCGGGCAAGGGGTTGGGGTGACTGGTGATGGGCACTGTGGGGGGCACTTGATGGGATGAGCACTGGGTGTTATGCTATATGTTGGTAAATTCAACTCCAATATAAAAATAAACAAACAAACAAACAAACAAACATCTAGTTAGAGCCTTGGTAGCTCAGCAGTTTAGCGCCGCCTATGGCCCAGGGTGTTATCCTGGTGGCCCAAGATTGAGTCTCACATTCGGCTCCCTGCATGGAGCCTGCTTCTCCCCTGCCTGTGTCTCTGCCTCTTTCTCTCTCTCGTTGTCTGTCGTGAATAATAAATAAATAAACAAAGAAATAAAACATTTAAAAAATAAATAAATAGAATATCAGAATGTATTAAAAAAAAAAACCCAAGACCCATCTATCTGCTTGTTACAAGAGACTCCTTTTAGATCCAAAGTCATCTTCAGATTGAAAGTAAGGTGGTAGAGAATAATTTATCATGCTAATGAACATCAAAAGAAAGCTAAAGTAGCCATCCTTATATAAGACAAACTAGATTTAAATCCAAAGACTGTAATATGAGATGAAGAAAGACACTGTGTCATAATAAAGGGGACTATACAACAAGAAGATCTAGCAAATATAAAAAATTATTCCTCTAACTTGGGAGCAGCTAAATATATAAATCAATTAATAACAAACTTAAACTCATTGAAACTAATACAATAATAGTAGAGCACATTAACACCTCACTAACAGCAATTAACAGATTATCTAAGTAGAGGATCAATAAGGACTCAATGGCTTTGAATGACACACTGGAACAGATGGACTTAATAGATATATTCAGAGCATTTAATCCTAAAGCATCAGAATACACATTCTTAATGAGTGCAGATGGAACATTCTTCAGAACAGATCACATACTACATTACAAATCAGGCTTCAACTATTACAAAGAGTTGGAGATTGTAGCATGCATAGTTTCAGAACACAAGGATATGAAACTTGATGTTAATTACAAGAAAAAAATTGGAAGGACCACAAATGCACAGAAGTTAAAATATATACTATTAAAGAATAAATGGGTCAAGCAGGAAGTTTAAAAATTTTTACAAAATACAACTGGAAACAAATGAAAATGAAAACAACAGTTGAAAACATTTAGGATACAGCAAAGATGGTCCTAAGAGGGGACTATATAGCAATATAGGCCTTCCTCAAAAAGAATAAAAAGTCTCAAATATTTAACCTAATCTTATACCTAAAGAATATGTAGAAGAGAAGAAAATAAAGGCTAAATCCAGTAAAAAAAAGAAATAATAAAGATTAGAGCAGAAATCAAAGCTATAGAAATAAAAACAAATTCTAGAACAAAGCAATGGAACTAGCAGCTGGTTCTTTGAACGAATTAATGAGATTGATAAACCCCTAGCAGACTTATCAAAAAACAAAAAAGAGAAAAGAGCCAAATAAATAAAATCATGATTGAAAGAGGAGATATCACAATCAATACCACAGAAATATAATTTTAAAAATATTATGAAAATTATATGCCAAAATTAGGCAATCTCAAAGTATTAGATAAATTCCTAGAAACATATAAGCTACGAAAAATGAAAAAGGAAGAAATAGAAAATCCGAACAGAGCCATAACTAGCAAAGAAATTGAATTAGTAATAAAACATTTTCCAACCAACAAGTGTCCAGGGCAGGATGGTTTCCCAGGGGGAATTCTAGCAGAACTTTTAAAGAAGATAATACTTATTCTCCAGAAACTTTTCCAAAGAATAGAAATGGAAGGAACACTTCCAAACTCATTATTCAGGCCAGCATTACCTTTGATCCCAAAACCAGATAAGACTCCACAAAAAAGGAAAATTACAGACCAATATCGCTGATGAATATGGATGCGAAAATTCTCACTAAAATACCAGCTAATAGGATCAAAAGTACATTTAAAGTATTATTTACCATGACCAAGTGTGATTTATTCCTGAGCTTCCCAGTGGTTCAATATCTACTAACCAATCAATGTGATACATCACATTAATAAAAGAAAGGACAAGAACCATATGATACTCTCAATAGATGCAGAAAAAGCATTTGACAAAATACAGCATCCATTCTTGATAAAAAACCCTCGACAAAGTAGGGATAGAGGGAATATTCCCCAACATCATAAAGGCCATATACAAAAGTCCCATGGGGAATATTATCCTAAATGGGGAAAACTCTGTGTTTTTTCATAAGGTCAGGAACATGTCAGGGACTTCCATTCTCATCACTGTTGTTCAACATAGTGATGGAAGTCCTAGCCTCAAACAGTAAGACAACAAAAAGAAATAAATGATATCCAAATCAGCAAATAAGAAGTCAAAATTTCAATTTTCTCTAAGTAGAAAACCCAAAAGACTCCACCAAGTAATTGGTAGAACTGATACAGGAATTCAGCTAAGTCTCAGGATATAAAATAAATGCAAGAAGTCTGTTGCATTTCTATACACCAACAACGAAAGAGCAGAAAGATAAATCAAGGAATTGACTTCGTTTACAATTAAATCAAGTAGAACAAGATACCTAGCAATAAACCTAGCCAGAGGTAAAAAATCTGTACTATGAAAAATATAGAATAGTTATGAAGTACTTATGAGGAAGACACAAAGATATAAGAGAACATTCCATTATCGTCGATTGAAAAACAAATACGGTTAAAATTTGTATACTACCCAAAGCTATCTACACATTTAACTAAATCCTTATCAAAATAACACCAACATTTTTTCACTGCTGGAAAAACAATTCTAAAATTTTTCTAGAACTAGAAATGATGCTGAAAGCCAAAGTAATGTTAAAAAAGTAAATGAAAACTGGAAATATCAAAATACTGGAATTCAATCTGTATTACAAAGCTGTAATGATCAAGACTATGTGATATTAGCACAAAAACAGATACATAGATTGGTGAGACAGAACAGGGAACCCAGAAATGGACTCAACACTGTGGTCAACCAAACTTTGACAAAGCATGAAAGAATATCCAATGGAAAAAAGAAATTCTCTTCAACAAATAATGTTGGGAAAATTGAATAGTCACATGCAGAAGAATGAAAGTGGACCACTTTCTTATACCATACACAGAAATAAACTCAAAATGGAAGAAAGACTTAAATGTGAAACAGAAAACCATCAAAATCGTAGAGAAGAACACAGGCAGCAATTTTTTTGACCTCCACCACAGCAATTTCTTGCTAGACATATCTCCAGAATCAAGGGAAACAAAAGCAAAAATGAACTTTTGGGATTTCACCAGGATAAAATATTTTGCACATCAAAGGAAACAGCCAAAAAAACTAAAAGGGAGAAAATATAAGTTAACTCACTTTAACTTAAATAAAACCAAAAAATAATAAAATAATCTGATCCGGCATTAAAAAGTAAAGAAAAAATTACATATTTGGCTATATAAAATTATTTTTTAAATATAATACTAAGAAAGTGATCAAATTATAGTTAATTTCTTGAAGGAGGAAGCTCTGTTTCAGTTTTTAAAAAGTTTTCTGCTGTGTCCTGAAAATAAGAAACAGGTTGTACATAAAAAATTAGAAGTTAGATTTGCATAGTTTCTTTTTTTCTTTTTTATTTTTTTATTGGTGTTCAATTTGCCAACATATAGAATAATACCCAGTGCTCATCTCATTAAGTGCCCCCCTCATTGCCCGTCACCCAGTCGCCCCCAACCCCCGCCCACCTCCCTTTCTACCACACCTTGTTCGTTCCCCAGAGTTAGGAGTCTCTCATGTTCTGTCTCCCTTTCTGATATTTCCCACTCATTTTTTCTCCTTTCCCCTTTATTCCCTTTCACTACTTTTATATTCCCCAAATGAATGAGACCATATAATGTTTGTCCTTCTCCGATTGACTTATTTCACTCAGCATAATACCCTCCAGTTCCATCCATGTCGAAGCAAATGGTGGGCATTTGTCATTTCTAATGGCTGAGTAATATTCCATTGTATACATATACCACATCTTCTTTAAAAAAGAAAGATTTGCATAGTTTCTATTTAAGCACCTCATTATTATCAAAGTGTGGAATTTCTCACCAGAAGCTCTTAGCATTTCTCAAAATATTTTTTGAAGTATAGGAAGCAGAAAGGTAGGGACAGAATATGAGTAAGTTAATCACTATATTGTTATATATTTATGGTTTCCTTTTATCACTTGATACTACTCTTGACTACCTTCATAACACAGAAAAATAAACAAGTTTTTAAATTTACTTTTCTCTGCTTAAATAGCATATATTTGCCATATAGTAGAATATAGATAAACAAGTTTTTAAATTTACTTTTCTCTGCTTAAATAGCATATATTTGCCATATAGTAGAATATAGATAAACTCTACAACATTATTTGAAGTAAGTACGCTCCCTTACCTGTTGAAATTGTTTGTTCACAATTGAAGTTTGTGCAGTCCATTGATGGGATTTAAAATCTTGAAAATGAAAAAAAATAAAATAAAATCTTGAAAATGTCTAGTTCAGTTTATATTTTTTCTATACATATTTCTTGCCTTGAAATAAGCATTAATTTGATCCAATTTCCTAAGGGATGTGAAAGGCTGAAATAGAAGAGAGATTTTCAACTTCAGGAAATTTTTATATTAACTTACAAGCTTGGAACTGTCCTTATTACAAAGAATTTTCAACGATATTTTTATGAGTTCATTGAAATATAAACATTGTAAAAATGACCTCTGTTTAGTTAGAAGATAAAAAGTGGAAATTGTTGGGATACTATTAAGTGGACAGTTTTCCTGGAAGGCTGTTGATGAGGTAAAGGGGTTGACCATTAAAATGATTTTCTTCATTAATAAAGGAGAAATGCCAACTATAATGGACCACAGCCCTAAACCTTTCCCTTCTTTAAAAGTAATCATGCAAGTTGATTAATGGCTCATTTTAAAATACAAGTAAGGAATGACTGCTTTACCAATGATTTTATATATCTTTACCACTGTATATACATAAATATATGGATAGAAATATATCTCTAAGATACTAAAGGTACAGTACAATAATATTTTTGGTTATGGATATGACTTATAATATCAATCAGAATATTAGCTCTAGATGGTACTTAAAAATGAATGTGAAATCTGAATTGTAAATCGCTGCAAAGGAGGTTCAGTTTATTATATTTTAGCCATAGTCCATAATATTAAAATAAAATATAAATTAATTTAACATATTGTAAAATAATCACTAGACATAATAGGATATTATAAGTAAAAATATTGTAATACACACCACTTACTTGTACCTTTGTGAATATTAAAGTTTGTGAATATTATGGTTTAAAAAAATCTCATAATTAGAATTTATATATTTACAAAATAATGATAATGATATATATTCATGTATATACCTGGGAGGATATGCCAACTCAGATATTCTCCATCATAAAGGTAACTAGGCAGTTTATGCAATATTTTCTGGTTAGAATGTAGAATTATAAAGTGAAAAAGTAGAATTAAGGTGAAAGAAACACCAAACAAAAGCAAAATCTTCGCCATTTTGACAATTTTATTTGGTGTAGTACTGAAT
Organism: Otocyon megalotis megalotis; assembly: GCA_017311455.1. Lineage (NCBI taxonomy): Eukaryota > Metazoa > Chordata > Mammalia > Carnivora > Canidae > Otocyon > Otocyon megalotis. The sequence continues at coordinate 26,095 of JAEUCK010006591.1, forward strand.
AGATGGTCTTTCACTCTGTGAAGTTAATTGTAGAGAGCCTTACATATTGCAGTTCCCATTTCTTTTTTTACTGTAGACAGAGCTTATATTCATAGATCACTGATTTCTTGGTAGTAAAAGCAAAAGTAAAAACAATGTGCTATGGGAAACACTGAATTTCTAATTTAAAATTTACTTATATTCAGCCAAATAATTGTTATCTTACTGCCTTAGCTTGTCAATGTATAAAATAAACATAACAATTTTATCTCAGTGGGATGTGTATTGAATAAAATGCTATACAGCAAAGTGTGATGGAAAAAGTGAAAATACCATACAATTCCAAGGGATAATTATTAACTTTATATGGAAGTCCAATTTTTTTATTAGAGATGAGAAAGGGATAATGTTTTGAATGTGATATAAGAGGGTAGGTGTTTCTCTTGTTTTTGTGGTATATGTGTGGTGTGTTTGCATGTGGCAAATGTAAATGTGAGTGTTGTGTATGTCTGATGTGTGTGGTGATTGTGTGCTGTACATGTGTTTTATATGATATATATGCATTGTGTATGTTGTATGTGTGGTTTGTGTTTTGTATAGGTGAATGTGTGGTGCATGTTTCGTGTATGTGTGTATGTGTAGTGTAAGTGTGGTGTGTTTTATGTGTGAGTTATATATGTAGTGATTTTGGTATATGCATAAGTAATGTGTGGTGCATGTGTGGTGTTTGTGTGTAGCATATGTGTAGGGTGTAGGTTGTATGTGTGATGAATGTGCGGTGTATGTGTGTGCTGTTTCTGGTATGTCTTGTATGTGTGTGGAATCTGTTTAATGTGTGATGTGTGTGTGCAGCACATGAGTGAGTTGTATGTTTGATGTGTGTATTGCATGTGTACTCTATCTTTATGTGGTATATGTGGTGTGTTTGTGGTGTATTGGTGTTGAGTGTGTGCTGTGTATGTGTGTGTATATGCTGTATGAATTTTCTGTATGATGGAAGAGTGATAGGACTCTGTTGTATGTGTAGCATATGAGTGTTCTGTGATTGTGGGTAGCATATTTGGTTGTGAGTTTGGTACATGTGTGGCATGTGTATGGTATTTCAGTGGTACATGTGTATTGTGTGTGTTGTACATATTGTGTGTGTTCTGTATATATGACTCGGGTGCTGTATTGTATCGGGGGTGATGAAAAGGTATGCACATCTGTCTTTTTGGTGTGTGTGTGTGATATACGTGTGGTGTGTGTAGTGTTAGAATATTTACGCAGTCTCTGTATAAGTGTGTTTTGTATCTGTGTTGTCTGTGTGTGTGTGTCACATATGTGGTGTTTGCATTGTATCTGTGGTGTTTTTGTGATGCATATGTATTCAGTGTGTTGTTTATATGGGGTGTGTGTGTGTGGTATGTGTATACATGTTTGAAGATTGTGTTGAGTGTGATGTAAGCCTGATAAATGTCTTTGTGTGCTGTATGTGTGGTGTGTAGTCTACATGTGGAATATTGGTAATGTGTTCCTGGTATATGTTTTATGTGTGTTATTTGTGTGTTTGTGTGGTATATGTTGTGTGTGCCAGTATTGGTGTTGTATGTGTGATGTGCATGTATATAATGTGAAGTATATGTTGTATATGCTGGTGTTTGTGTGGTGTATATAAGTATCTTTGGTGGGTGTTTAATATATGTGGTATTTTGGTAGTAAGTGAGGGCTATATGTGGATTGTGTGTATAATATATATGTGGTGTGTTGGTGGTGTATGTGGGGTTTATGGTGATTGTGTGTTGTAGGTGTCTGTGAAGTGTAATTTTGGTGTTTTTGTGTGTGTGATGTATGTGTGGTGGTGTGCTTGTGTTTCCTATATGTGAGACGTGTGTGGAGTGTGTATTTGTTTGTAGTATATGTGTTATATATGTGGTATTTGTGTTTTACGTGATTTGTGTATGCTTGTGTGGTATATATATATTATTTATGTTTGTGATGTACATGTGACAATTTCCTCAAGTATGTGTGGTGTGAATGTGATGTGTGTATATGTTATATTGAGAGTGTGTGTTGTTTACATGTGAGGAGTGTGTGGTGTTTGTGAGGTGTATTGTAACAGATGTGGTGCACACTCTGTGTTCTTGTATGTATGGTCTGTGTTTTTGTTTTATTAATTTTATTTTAACTCTAGTATAGTTAACAATGTTATATTACTTTCAGGTGTACAATATAGTGATCCAACAATTCCATACATCATTCTGTGCTCATCATGACAAGAATAACCCTTAGTCTTTTTCACTAGTTTCACTCATCCACTCACTCACATTCCCTCTGATAACCATCACTGTGTTCTCAATTTATAGAAGTATGATTCTTGCTTTGTTTCTCTTTTTTTTTACTTTGCTCCTTTGTTTACTTTTTAAAATTCCACATAAGTGAAATTATATATTTGTCTTTTTCTGAATGACCTATTTTGCTTAGCATTATGCTCTCTAGATCCATCCATGTAATTGCAAATGACAAGGTTTCACTCTTTTTTATGGATGAATAATATTCCACTGTATATACATACCATATCTTCTCTATCCATTCATCTATTGATAGACACTTGGGCTTGCATCCATAATTTGGCTATTGGAAATAATGCTACAATAAACATAAGGGTGAATACAAACCTTAGAATTAGTGTTTTTGTATTCTTTGGGTAGTGCAATTCCTGGATTTTAGGATATTTCTACTTTTAACTTTGTGAGGAATCTCCATTTTATTTTCCAACAGACTGTACCAGTTTGCATTCCCACCAACAGTTAAATAAACTTTCTTTTTCTCCACATCCTTGTCAACACTTGTTTCCTGTGTTTTTGATTTCTCATATTCTAACAGGTGTGAAGTGATGTCTCACTGTGGTTTTAATTTGCATTGCCCTGATGATGAAAAATATTGAGTATTTTTTGATGTGTCTGTTGGCCATCTGGATGTCATCTTTGGATACATGTCTACTCATGTCTTCTGTCCACTTTTTAATTGGATTGTTTGCTTTTTGGGTATTGATTTATATAAGTCATTTATATATTTTGGATACTAAACCTTTATTAGATATGTAATTTGCAAATATCTTCTCCCATTCCATAGGTTGCCTTTTGGTATTGTTGATTGTTTCCTTCACTGGGTAGGAGCTTTTTTATTTTGATGAAATCCAACTAATTTATTTTTGCTAGTAAGGCCTATGCCAGAGAAATTAGTGCCTGTGCTCTCCCCTAAAATTTTTATAGTTTCAGATCTCATATTTAGATCTTTAATCCATTTTGAATATATTTTTGTGTATGGTGAAAGAAAGTGGTCCAGTTTCATTCTTTTACAGGCTGCTGTCCAGTTTTCCCAAACCATTTGTAAATGAGATTGTTTCTCATTGGATATTCTTTCCTGCTTCGTCAAAGATTTCACCATATTGTTGTGAGTTTATTTCCAAGTTTTCTATTCTAGTCCATTTACCTGTATGTCCATTTTTCTGTGCCAGTACAATAATGTTTTGATTATTACAGCATTGCAACATAACTTGAAATTTGGAATTGTTATTCCTCCAGCTTTGCTTTTCTTTTTCAAATGTGCTTTGGCAATTGGGTCTTTTTGGTTCCATACAAATTTTAGGATTGCTTGTTCCAGTTCTGAAAACTGTCAGTATTCTGATAAAAATTTCATTAAATGTGTAGATTGCTTTGGATAATATAGACACTTTAGCTATATTTCTTCCTTGAATCCATAAGCATGGAACATTTTTCATTTATTTGTGTTGTCTTCAGTTTCTTTCATAAGCATTTTACAGTTTCCAGAGTACAGATCTTCCACCTTTTGGGCTGGATTTATTCCTAGGCATATTATTATTTTTGGTGCAATTGGAAATGGGATTGTTTTCTTTCTTAAGATATTATTTATTTATTTGAGAGAGAGACAGCACAAGCAGAGGGAGCAGCAGAGGGAGATGGAGATGCAGGCTCCTTGCTGAGCAGAGAGCCTAATGTGGGGCTTGATTCAGGGACCCCAGGATCATTAGCTGAGTCTAAGGCAGAAGTTCAATTAATTGAAACCCCCAGGTGCACCTGGAACTGTTTTCTTAATTTATCTTTCTGATGCTTCATTATTAGTTTATTTTTTATTTTTTTATAAATTTATTTTTTATTGGTGTTCAATTTGCCAACATATAGAATAACACTCAGTTATTCCCATCAAGTGGCCCCCTCAGTGCCTGTCAAGTGCCCCCCTCAGTGCCCGTCACCCAGTCACCCCCACCCCCCGTCCACCTCCCTTTCTATCATTATTAGTTTATAGAAATGCAACAGGGCAGCCTGGGGGGCTCAGCGTTTTAGCATCGCCTTCAGCCCAGCGCATGATCCTGGAGACCGGGAATCGAGTTCCATATCGGGCTCCTGGCATGGAGCCTGCTTCTCCCTCTGCCTGTGTCTCTGCCTCTCTCTCTCTCTCTCTCTCTCTCTGTCTCTGTCTCTCATGAATAAATAAATAAAATCTTAAAAAAATTTTTTTAAAAGAAATGCAACAGATTTCTGCACTTTGATTTTGTATTCTGCTACTTTACTGAATCTGTGTATCAGTTCTAATTTGTTTTTGGTAGAATCTTTTGGGTGTTCTATATAAAGTATCATATCATCTGCAAATAGTGAAAGTTTTACTTCTTCTTTACTAATGTGAATGTCTTTTATTTCTTTTTTTGTTGTCTGATTGCTGTTGCTAGCGCTTCCAGTACTATGTTGAATAAAAGTGATGAGATGCCTTATTGGCTCCATTAAACTTTTAAAAAACTTAAAAAAAAAAAAAAAAGTGATGAGAGTAGGGTGGCCCAGCGGTTTAGCGCCACCTTCAGCCCAGGGCATGATCCTGGAGACCTGGGATAGAGTCCCACGTCGGGCTCCCTGCATAGAGTCTGCTTCTCCCTCTGCCTCTCTCTCTCTGCCTCTCATGAATAAATAAATAAAATCATTTAAAAAAAAGTGATGAGAGTAGACATTCTTGCCTTGTTTCTGACCTTGAGGGGGAAGGTTTCAGTTTTTCCCATTGATTATGATCCCTGTGAGATTTTCATTTATGTCCTTTATTGTGTTATGTTCCGTCTCAACCTACTTCGTTGAGAGTTTTTTTCACCATGCATGGATGTGTACTTTGTCAAATGATTTTTCTGCGTCTATTGAAATGATCATATTTTTATCTTTCTTTTTTTATGTGATATATCATGTTAATTGATTCACAAATATTGAACTAACCTTGTCTATGGGAAATAATTCCCACTTCACCCTGGTAAGTTTTTTTTTTAATGTATTGTTAGATTATATTTGCTAGGAACTTCTTGAGGATTTTTGCATCTATATTTACCAAAGATATTTGACTGAAGTTCTCTTTTTATGTGGTATTTTTATGTGGTTTTGATATCAGGGTAATCTGGCTTTATAGAATGAATTTGCAAGTTTTCCTTCCTCCTTTTAAAAAAATAGTTTAATAATTGATATTAACTCTTCTTTATTTTTTTTTTTTTATTTTTTTTTTTATTTTTTTTTTTTATTTTTTTTTTAACTCTTCTTTAAATGTTGGGTAGAATTTGCATGTGAAGTCATGTGGTCCTGGACTTTTGGTCATTGGGAGTTGTTTTTGTTTGTGTTTTTGTTTTTTATTACTGATTTTTAATCTCCTTGCAGGTAATCAGTCTAGTCATATTTTGTATATCTTCCTGCTTCAGTTTTGTTAGGAATTTATCCATTTCTTCTAGGTTGTTCAATTTGTTAACATAGTTTTTCATAATATTATTTTATAGTTTTTTGTATTTCTGTGGTATTGGTTGATATTTCAACACTTAATTTGTAATTTTATCTATTTTGTTTTTTTTTAATGAATTTGGCTAGAGGTTTAATTGATTTTTTCCAGAGAATAAGATCCTGGTTTCATTGATCTGTTCTGTTATTTTAGTTTCTATATCATTTATTTCTGCTTTAATTTTTATCATTTCCTTCCATAAGCTGATTTGGCTTTTGTTTACTGTTCTTTTCTAGCTCCACTAGGTTTAAGATTAGATTGTTTATCTGCTATTTTTCTTGCTTCTTGAGGTATTCCTATATTGCTATAAATTTCTCTCTTAGAACCATTTTTGCTGCATTCCAAAGGGTTTCAACTGTTGCATTTACATTTTTTGACAGTCGTGAGGTGACATCTCATTGTAGTTTTGATTTCCATTTCCCTGAAGATAAGTGATGTTCAGTATCTTTTCATATGTCTGTTAGCCATTTGTATGTCTTCTTTGGAGAAATGTCTGTTTATGCCTTTTGACCATTTTAATTGATTTATTTGATTTTTGGTTATTGAGTTGTATCAATTATATATTTTCAATACTAAGTTTTTCTTGGATATGTCATTTGAAAATATTTTATCCCTTTCAGTAGGTTGTATTTTAGTTTTGTTGATTGTTTTCTTTGCTGCGCAGAAGTTTTTAAATTTGTTGTGGTCCCAATAGTTTATACTTGCTTTTATTTCCCTTGCCAGAGGAGACATATGTAGAAAACTGTTTTTACGGCTGATGTCAGAGAGATTACTGCCTGTGTTCTCTACAAGAATTTTTATGGTTTCAGGTCTCACATTCAGATCTTCAATCCATTTTAGGTTTATTTTTGTTTATGGTAAAAGAAAGTGGTCCATTTTCATCCTTTTCCATGTAGTTCCTCACACCATTTTTTTTAAGAGATTGTCTTTTTTCCCATTTTATATGCATTCCTCCTTTGTTGAATATTAATTGAACATATAATTCTGGGTTTAGTTCTGGGTTCTTTTTCTATATCATTTAGTCTATATGTCTATTTTTATGCAAGTATCTATAGTTATAATTATTACCACTTTGTAGCATAACTTCAAATATGGAATTATGATACCTCCAGTTTTGTATTTCTTTTTCAAGATTGCTTTGGCTATTCAAGGAAATGTGTGGTTCTATAGAAATTTTAATATAATTTGTCCTAGTTCTATGAATAATGCTATTGGTATGTTAATAAGGATTACATTATATCTGCAATTTGCTTTGGGTAGTGTAAACTTTTAACAATACTGGTTCTACCAAGTCACGAACATGTGATATTTTTTTCATTTCTTTACATCTTTTTGATATTCTTTCATCCTTGTTTTACAGTTTTCATTCATTATTTTTGGTTAAGTTTATTTCTTTTTTTAAAATAATAAATTTATTTTTTATTGGTATTCAATTTGCCAACATACAGAATAACACCCAGTGCTCATCCAGTCAAGTGCCCCCCTCAGTGCCCGTCACCCATTCACCCCAACCCCCCACTCTCCTCCCTTTCCACCAACCCTAGTTCGTTTACCAGAGTTAGGAGTCTTTATGTTCTGTCTCCCTTTCTGATATTTCCCACACATTTCTTCTCCCTTCCCTTCTATTCCCTTTCAATATTATTTATATTCCCCAAATAAATGAGAACATATAATGTGTGTCCTTCTCTGATTGACTTACTTCACTCAGCATAATACCCTCCAGTTCCATCCACGTTGACAAATCGTGGGTATTTGTCATTTCTAATGGCTGAGTAATATTCCATTGTATACATAAACCACATCTTCTTTATCCATTCATCTTTCGATGGACACCGAGGCTCCTTCCACAGTTTGGCTATTGTGGACATTGCTGCTAGAAACATCGGGGTGCAGGTGTCCCGGCGTTTCATTGCATCTGTATCTTTGGGGTAAATCCCCAGCAGTGCAATTACTGGGTCATAGGGCAGGTCTATTTTTAACTCTTTGAGGAACCTCCACACAGTTTTCCAGAATGGCTGCACCAGTTCACATTCCCACCAACAGTGTAAGAGGGTTCCCTTTTCTCTGCATCCTCTCCCACATTTGTGGTTTCCTGCCTTGTTAATTATCCCCATTATCACTGGTGTCAGGTGTTATCTCATGGTTTTGATTTGTATTTCCCTGATGGCAAGTGATGCAGAGCATTTTCTCATGTGCATGTTGGCCATGTCTATGTCCTCCTCTGTGAGATTTCTGCTCATGTCTTTTTCCCATTTCATGATTGGATTGTTTGTTTCTTTGCTGTTGAGTTTAAGAAGTTCTTTATAGATCTTGGGAACTAGCCCTTTATCTGATACGTCATTTGCAAATATCTTCTCCCATTCTGTAGGTTGTCTTTGAGTTTTGTTGACTGTATCCTTTGCTGTGCAAAAGCTTCTTATCTTGATGAAGTCCCAATAGTTCATTTTTGCCTTTGTTTCTTTTGCTATCGTGGATGTATCCCGCAAGAAGTTGCTGTGGCTGAGTTCAAAAAGGGTGTTGCCTGTGTTCTCCTCTAGGATTTTGATGGAATCTTGTCTCACATTTAGATCTTTCATCCATTTTGAGTTTATCTTTGTGTATGGTGCAAGAGAGTGGTCTAGTTTCATTCTTCTGCATGTGGATGTCCAATTTTCCCAGCACCATTTATTGAAGAGACTGTCTTTCTTCCAATGGATAGTCTTTCCTCCTTTATCGAATATTAGTTGACCATAAAGTTGAGGGTCGACTTCTGGATTCTCTATTCTGTTCCATTGATCTATGTGTCTGTTTTTGTGCCAGTACCACACTGTCTTGAGGACCACAGCTTTGTAGTACAGCCTGATATCTGGCATTGTGATGGCCCCAGCTATGGTTTTCTTTTTTAAAATTTCCCTGGCTATTCGGGGTCTTTTCTGATTCCACACAAATCTTAAAATAATTTGTTCTAACTCTCTGAAGAAAGTCCATGGTATTTTGATAGGGATTGCATTAAACGTGTAAATTGCCCTGGGTAACGATATTTTCGCAATATTAATTCTGCTAAACCATGAGCATGGAATATTTTCCCATCTCTTTGTGTCTTCCTCAATTTCTTTCAGAAGAGTTCTATAGTTTTTAGGGTATAGATCCTTTACATCTTTGGTTAGGTTTATTCCTAGGTATCTTATGCTTTTAGGTGGAATTGTAAGTGGGATTGACTCCTTAATTTCTCATTCTTCAGTCTCATTGTTAGTGTATAGAAATGCCACTGACTTCTGAGCATTGATTTTGTATCCTGCCACGATACCAAATTGCTCTATGAGTTCTAGCTATCTTGGGGTGGAGGCTTTTGGGTTTTCTATGTACAGTATCATGTCATCGACGAAGAGGGAGAGTTTGACTTCTTCTTTGCCATTTCGAATGCCTTTAATGTCTTTTTGTTGTCTGATTGCTGAGGCTAGGACTTCCAGTACTATGTTGAATAGCAGTGGTGAGAGTGGACATCCCTGTCTTGTTCCTGATCTTAGGGGAAAGGCTCCCAGTGCTTCCCCATTGAGAATGATATTTGCTGTGGGCTTTTCGTAGATGGCTTTTAAGATGTTGAGGAATGTTCCCTCTATCCCTACACTCTGAAGAGTTTTGATCAGGAATGGATGCTGTATTTTGTCGAATGCTTTCTCTGCATCTAATGAGAGGTTCATATGGTTCTTGGTTGTTCTCTTGTTGATATGATGAATCACATGATTGTTTTACGAGTGATGAACCAGCCTTGTGTCCCCGGGAATAAATCCTACTTGGTCATGGTGAATAATTTTCTTAATGTAGTCTTGGATCCTATTGGCCAGTATCTTCTTGAGAATTTTCGCATCCATGTTCATCAGGGATATTGGTATGTAATTCTCCTTTTTGGTGGGGTCTTTGGTTTTGGAATTAAGGTGATGGTGGACTCATAGAACGAATTTGGAAGTACTCCATCTCTTTCTATCTTTCCAAACAGCTTTATTAGAATAGGTATTGTTTCCTCTTTAAACATTTGATAGAATTCCCCTGGGAAGCCATGTGCCCCTGGACTTTTGTGTCTTGGGAGGTTTTTGATGACTGCTTCAATTTCCTTCCTGGTTATTGGCCTGTTCAGGTTTTCTATTTCTTCCTGTTCCACTTTTGGTAGTTTATGACTTTCCAGAAATATGTCCATTTCTTCTAGATTGCCTAATTTATTGGCGTATAGCTGTTCATAATATGTTTTTAAAATAGTTTGTATTTCCTTGGTGTTGGTAGTGATCTCTCCTTTCCCATTCATGATTTTATTAATTTGAGTCTTCTCTCTGTTCTTTTTAATAAGGCTGGCTAATGGTTTATCTATCTTATTAATTCTTTCAAAGAACCAGTTCCTGGTTTTGTTGATCTGTTCCACAGTTCTTCTGGTCTCGATTTCGTTGAGTTCTGCTCGAATCTTTATTAACTCTCGTCCTTTGCTGGGTGTAGGATCTATTTGCTGTTTTTTCTCTAGCTCCTTTAAGTGTAAGGTTAGCTTTTGTGTTTGAGTTCTTTCCAGTTTTTGAATGGATGCTTGTATTGCGATGTATTCCCCCCTCGGGACTGCTTTTGCTGCATCCCAAACATTTTGAACACTTGTATCTTCATTCTCATTAGTTTCCATGTATCTTTTTAGTTCTTCCTTAATTTCCTGGTTGACCCTTTCATCTTTTAGCAGGATTTTTTAAGCTCCACGGTTTGAAGTCCTTCCAACGTTCTTGTTGTGATTTAGTTCTAATTTCAAGGCATGATGCTCTGAGAATATGCAGGGGACGATTGCAATCTTTTGGTATAGATTCACCCCGATTTGTGACCGAGGATGTGGTCTATTCTGGAGAAAGTTCCATGTGCACTTGAGAAGAATGTGTATTCAGTTGAGTTTGGATGTAAAGTTCTGTAGATATCTGTGAAATCCATCTGGTCCAGTGTATCATTTAAAGCTTTCGTTTCTTTGGAGATGTTGTGTTTAGAAGACCTATCGAGTGTAGAAAGTGCTAGATTGAAGTCACCAGGTATAAGTGTATTATTATCTAAGTATTTCTTCACTTTGGTTTTTAATTGATTTATATATTTGGCAGCTCCCACATTCGGGGCACATATATTGAGGATTGTTAAGTCCTCTTGTTGGATAGATCCTTTAAGTATGAGATAGTGTCCCTCTTCATCTCTCACTACAGTCTTCGGGTTAAATTTTAGTTTATCTGATATAAGGATACCTACCTCTGCTTTCTTTTGAGGACCATTTGAATGGTAAATGGTTCTCCAACCTTTTATTTTCAGACTGTAGGTGTCCTTCTGTCTCAAATGAGTCTCTTGTAGACAGCAAATAGATGGGTCCTGCTTTTTTATCCAGTCTGAAACCCTGCGCCTTTTGATGGGGTCATTAAGCCCATTCGCGTTCAGAGTTACTATTCAAAGATATGAGTTTAGTGTCATCATGATACCTATTCAGTCCCTGTTTTTGTTGATTGTTCCACTGGACTTCTTCTTAAAGGGGAATTTTAAGAGTCCCTCTTAAAATTTCTTGCAGAGCTGGTTTGGAGGTCACATATTCTTTCAGTTCCTACCTGTCTTGGAAGCTCTTTATCTCTCCTTCCATTTTGAATGAGAGCCTTGCTGGATAAAGTATTCTTGGTTGCATGTTCTTCTCATTTAGGACCCTGAATATATCCTGCCTGCCCTTTCTGGCCTGCCAGGTCTCTGTGGAGAGGTCTGCTGTTACCCTAATACTCCTCCCCATAAAAGTCAGGAATTTCTTGTCTCTTGCTGCTTTAAGGATCTTCTCTTTATCTTTGGAATTTGCTAGCTTAACTATTAAATGTCGAGGTGTTGAATGGTTTTTATTGATTTTAGGTGGGGGGGATCTCTCTATTTCCTGGATCTGAATGCCTGTTTCCCTTCCCAGATTAGGAAAGTTTTCAGCTATGATTTGTTCAAATACGTATTCAGGCCCTCTGTCCCTTTCGGCGCCCTCAGGAACCCCAATTAAACGTAGGTTTTTCTTCCTTAGGCTGTCATTTATTTCCCTTAATCTATCCTCATGATCTTTTAATTGTTTGTATCTTTTTTACTCAGTTTCCCTCTTTGCCATCAACTTGTCTTCTATGTCACTCACTCGTTCTTCCACCTCGTTAACCCTCGTCGTTTGGAGTTCTAGTTTGGATTGCATCTCATTTAATTGATTTTTAATTTCTGCCTAATTAGATGTAAATTCTGCAGTCATGAAGTGTCTTGAGTCCTTTATGCTTTTTTCTAGAGCCACCAGAGCTTTATAATAGTGCTTCTGAATTGACTTTCTGACATTGAATTGTAATCCAGATTTGGTAACTCTGTGGGAAAGAGGACTGTTTCTGATTCTTTCTTCTGAGGTGAGGTTTTCCTTCTAGTCATTTTGCTCAGTGTAGCGTGGCCAAAAACAAGTTAATTGGGAAAAGGAGAAAAAGAGAGACAAAGAAGGAAAGAAAAGTGAAAAAGAAAAAAGGAAGAAAAAAAGAAAAAAAGAGAAGCAAAAGCCAAAGAAAAAGAAAAAAAGGACAAAAAAGGGTGAGGGAAGCAAACAGAAATCAAAAAGAAAAAAGAAAATGGGGGAGTATCTTCTGATTCTGTATACTTTAAGTCCCTTGACTTCCCCTGGAACTTGTCCGTCTAGCTGGTCTTCTGGGGGAGGGGCCTGTTGTGCTCATGTTCAGGTCTTAGTACTTGGGAGAGCTGCTCTGCCCCCTGCCTGGTGCAGGGCTCAGTGGGTGTTGTTCACCGGGTGGGGCCCCAGGAGCAACAACGACAGTGGCCGCGGCCAGCTCTGGAGCCCTGGATTCAGCTCCCGCAGGAACTACAGAGCTCTCAGTCTGCAGGGCCTGGAATCTCCGGGGGCGGTGCCGCTGATCTGCTCAGCTCGGGGCAGGAGCGTCCTTGCTGTGCTGGGCCCTCCTGGCCTCTGCCTGTCCCGGGGGGAGGTCGGATCCTGGGCTGTGTCCCCGGCGCCCTGTGCTCCCCGGCCTGCACTGTTGCAATCGTGCTCCCAGCTGGGCAGCCCCCTCTCCACGGAGCTGCCATCTGAGTCCCCCAGCTGCTCCCTGGGCCACGCAGCCCCCTTTGCGCGGAGCCGTGGCCTGAGCCCCTCCGAGCTGCTCCCAGGTCCCGCCGTGCGCGCTGCAGCCCCTTATGGAGCTCGGCGTGCTCTTCTTCCTGGGGCGCTGGTGTCTGTTAGTGTCCCAGGGAGCCTGAGGGCATCCCCGCCCTCCCGGGTCCTGCTCCAACTCCCTGCGGGCCCCTTTCCGCCCGGGAAGGTCGGTGCAGCTCCTGCTCCTCCGGGACGGGGCTCTCCTGTCCTGGGGACACTCACCCCGGCCTCAGCCTGGCTCCTCACGGGGCCCCTCCCCCTTGGAGGCCTTTTGTTTCTTTATTTCTTTTTCCCCGTCTTCCTACCTTGATAGAAGCGCGAACTCTTCTCACCGTAGCATTCCAGCTGTTCTCTCTTTAAATCTCAGGCCGAATTCGTAGATTTTCAGGATGATTTGAAGGTTATCTAGGTAATTTGGTGGGGACAGGTGATTTGGGGACCCTACTCTTTCGCCATATTGCTGTGACTGACCTCTGTTAGTTCTCTTTTTAACTTCTTGAGGATACTTCCACACTGTTTTCCAGAGTAGTTGTACCAGTTCACATTCCCACCAACAATGCAAGAGGGTTCCCATTTCTCCACATCCTCTCCAACATATGTTGTTTCCTGTCTTCTTAATTTTCCCCATTCTCACTGGTGTGAGGTGGTATCTCATTGTGGTTTTGATTTGTATTTCCCTGTTGGCAAGTGATGCGGAGCATTTCCTCGTGTCCTTGTTGGCCATGTGTATATCTTCTTTGGAGAAATTTCTATTCATGTCTTCTGCCCATTTTATGACTGGATTTTTTGGTTGCTGGATGCTGACTTTGATAAGTTCTCTATAGATCTTGGATACTAGCCCTTTATCTGATATGTTTTTTTGCAAATATTTTCTTCCATTTTGTAGGTTATCTTTTACTTTTGTTGACTGTTTCTTTTGTTGTGCAGAAGCTTTTTGATGAAGTCCCAATAGTTCATTTTTGCTTTTGTTTCTCTTGCCTTCATAGATGTATCTTGCAAGAAGTTGCTGTGGCCAAGTTGCTTGTGTTCTCCTCTAGGATTTTGATGGATTCTTATCTCATATTTAGATGTTTCAATCATTTTGAGTTTATCTCTGTGTATGGTGTAAGAGAATGGTCCAGTTTCATTCTTCTGCACGTGGGTGTCTAATTGTTACAACACCATTTATTGAAGGGAGTGTCCTTTTTTCTAGTCGATGTTCTTTCCTGCTTTGTGAAAGATTACTTGATAATAAAGTTGAGGGTCCATTTACGGGTTCTCTATTCTGTTCCATTGTTCTATGGGACTATTTTTGTGCCAGTATCATACTGTCTTGATGATCACAGCTTTGTAATACAGGTTGAAATCCAGCATCGTGATGCTGCTGGCATTGGTTTCCTCTTTTAATATACCTCTGGTGATTCAGGGTCATTTCTGATTTCATACAAATCTTAAGATTATTTGTTTTAACTCTCTGAGGAAAGTCCATGGTATTTTGATAGGGATTGCATTGAATGTGTAAATTGCCCTTGGTAGCATAGACATTTTCACAATATTTATTTTTCCAATCCATGAGCATGGAATGTTTTTCCATTTCTTTACATCTCCCGTTTCTTCAGAAGTGTTCTGTAGTTTTTATGGTTTAGATCCTTTATCTATTTGGTTAGGTTTATTCCTAAATGTCTTATCATTTGGGTGCAAATGTAAATGGGATTACTTTCTTCATTTCTCTTTCTTCAGTCTCATTTTTTATGTATAGAAATGCCACTGATTTTTGGGCATAGAATTTGTATCTTGTCACATTGCTGAATTGTATGAGATCTAGCAATCTTGGGGTGGAATCTTTTGGGTTTTCTATATGCAGTATCGTGTCATCTGCAAAGAGTGAGTGTTTGAATTCTTCTTTCCCATTTTGAATGCCTTTTTTCATTGTTTTATGATTGCTGAGGCTAGGACTACTATTACTATGTTGAATAACAGTGGTGAGAGTGGAAATCTCTGTCGTTTCCCTGATCTTAAGGGAAAGGCTCTCAGTTTTTCCCCATTGAGAATGATATTTGCTGTGAGTTCTTCATAAATGACTTTTAAGATATTGAGGAAATTTCCCTCTCTCCCTACACTTTGAAGAGTTTTAATTAGTAATGGATGCTGTATTTTGTCAAAAGATTTATCTGCATCTATTGAGAAGATAATACGTTTTCTGTTTTTTCTCTTATTGATGTGATCTATCACGTTGATTGTTTTACAAATGTTGAGCCAGCCTTGCATCCTGGGGATAAATCCCAGTTGGTCATGGTGAATAATCTTAATGTACTATTGGATCCTATTGGCTAGTATCATGTTGAGAATCTTTGCATCTGTGTTCATCAGAGATATTGGTCTATAATTCTCTTTTTTGGTAGGGTCTTTGAATGGTTTTGGGATCAAAGTAATGCTGGCATCATAAAACGAGTTTGGAGTATTCCATCCATTTCTATCCTTTGAAACAGCTTTAGTAGAAAAGATATTATTTCTTCTTTAAACATTTGGTTGAATTCCCCTGTGAAGCCAGCTGGCCCTGGACTTTTGTATCTTGGAAGATTTTTGATGACTTCTTCAACATCCTCACCGGTTATTGGCCTGTTCAGGTTTTCATTTCTTCCTGTTCCAGTTTTGGTAGTTTGTGGTTTTCCAGAAATGCATCCATTTCTTCTAGATTGCTCAATTCTTTGGCATATATCTCCTCATAATCACGTTTTTAATATCGTTTGTATTTCCTTGGTGTTGGTTGTGATCTTTCCTCTTTCATTCGTGATTTTACTAATTTATTTTTTTAAATAAGGCTGGCTAGGGGTTATTAATTCTTTCAAAGAACCAGCTCCTGATTTTGTTGATCTGTTCTACAGTTCTTCTGGTCTCTACTTCACTGAGTTCTGCTCGCATCTTTATTATCTCTCTTCTCTTGCTTGGTTTAGGCTTAATTTGCTGTTCTTTCTATGATTCCTTTAGGTGTGAGATTAGGCTGAATATTTTATTTTTTTTCCAATTTTTTGAGGTAGACCCGAATTGTGATGTATTTCCCTCCTAGGACCACTTTTGCTGTATCCCAATGATTTTGAATGGTTGTGTTTTCATGTTCATTAATTTCCAGGAATCTTTTTAATTTTTCTCTAATTTCATGGTTGACCCATTCATCTTTTAGTAGGATGCTCTTTAACCTCCATGTGTTTGAGGTTCTTCCAAATTTCTTTTTGTGATTGAATTCTAGTTTCAAAGCATTGTGCTTTGAAAATATGCAGGGGACAATCTCAATCTTTTGGTATCAGTAGAGACAAGGTTCATGACCCAATATGTGGTCTCTTCTGGAGAAACTTTCATATTCCCTTGAGAAGAATGTGCATTCAGTTGCATTCCAATGGGATATTCTGTATTTATCTGTGAAATCTATTTGTTCCAGCGTATCATTTAAGGGCCTCGTTTCCTTGCTGATGTTCTGCTTAGAATATCTGTTATTTGCTGAAAGTGCCATGTTGAACTCTCCTACTATTAGTGCATTATTATCTAAGACTCACTTTACTTTGGTTAATAATTGACTGATATACTTGGCATCTCCCATATTAGGGGCATAAATATTTATGATTGTTAGGTCTTCTTGTTGGACA
This sequence comes from Otocyon megalotis megalotis, assembly GCA_017311455.1. Classification (NCBI taxonomy): domain Eukaryota; kingdom Metazoa; phylum Chordata; class Mammalia; order Carnivora; family Canidae; genus Otocyon; species Otocyon megalotis. Next base: position 42,628 of record JAEUCK010006591.1, read on the forward strand.
GACCATTTAAGTATGATATAGTGTCTCTTTTCATCTTTTATTGTAGTCTTTGATATAAACATTAATTCATCTGATATGAGGATGGCTACCTCAGGTTTCTTTTGAGGAACATTTGAATGGTAAATATTTCTCCACCCCTTCTTTTTCAGGCTGGACATGTCCTTAGATCTAAAATGAGTCTCTTGTAGACGGCATATATATGGATCTTGTTTTTTATCCAGTCTGATACCCTGCATCTTTGGATGGGATCATTTAGCCCATTCAGGTTCAGAGTAACTATTGAAAGATATGAATTTAGTGTCATCATATTACCTATTCAGTCCCTGTTTTTGTGGATTGTTTCTTTGGGCTCCCTCTTTCTTTTCCAGGGTCCCCCTTAATATTTCTGCAGAGCTGGTTGGGTGGTGACATATTCTTTCATTTTCTGTGTATACTGGAAGCTCTTTATCTCTACTTCTATTCTGAATGACAACCTTGCTGGATAAAGTATTCTTGGATGCAGGTTCTTCTCATTTATTACCCAGCCCTTTCTGGCCTGCCATGATTCTGTAGAGAGTTCTGCTGTTAATATATTTGTCTCCATATAAGTTAAGATCTCTTGTCTTAAGCTGCTTTAAGAATTTTCTCTTTATCTTTGAAATTTGCAAGTTTCACTATCAAATGTCAAGGTGTTGAATGGTTTTTATTGATTTATTTGGGTATCCTCTCTATCTCTTGGATCTGAATGCCTGTTTCTGTCCCCAGATTAGGGTAGTTCTCAGCTATCATTTGTTCTAATATGCTTCCTGTTCCCCTCTCTCTCAGCCTATTGTGGAATCCCAATTAGATGTACATTCTTCCTTCTAAGGCTATCATTTATTTCCCTAAGCCTTTCCTCATGGGCTCTTAATTGCTTTTCTTTACTTTCCTCAGCTTCCATCCTTTCCATCATCTTGTCTTCTATGTCATTCACTCTCTCTTCTACTTCATTAACCCTAGCAGTAAGAGCATCCCGTTTGGATTATATCTCAGTTAAAGTATTTTTAATTCCAGCCTGATTAGATCTCAATTCTGTTGTAACAGAGTCTCTAGAGTCCTTTATGCTTTTTTTCCAGAGCCACCAGTAAGTTTATAATTTTACCTCTGAATTGAATTTCTGATATCATATTTAAATCCACATTATTTAAGTCTGTGGCAGAAAGTATGGCTTCTGGTTCTTTCTTTTGTGGTGAATTCTTCCTTCTAATCATTTTGTCCAGTGTAGAGTAGTTGTATGAGTGAGTTGAGTCTAAAATTTCAAGTAGGACCTAAGTAAAATACACCCTAGACAATTCTGAAGAGGACAGAGACAAGAACATAATAGAAAAAGAAAAGAACAAAAAAGGACCACTAAAATGAAAAACAAAATTTAAAATAAAATAGTAAAAATTAAAAAACAAAAAACAAAAACAAAGAAGAAAAAATGGGGGATGGTGGTCGTGAGGAAGTGGCATTGGAAAGAGAATGTAGTATCCCTGAAGGGACCTAGAGGGTGATTCTCTTGGTTTTGAGTGTATTTTTTTCTGTATGTTAGAAGATTCTCAATCTCAAATTTATACAGATCAGCAATACCTATATAAATCCCCAACATCGACCACAAAAACATAAACAAGATAAAAGATATGGACAGAATGGGAAAGAAGAGAGAATATAGTCCCACAGAATGAACCAATACGTTTTTCCTCTTGGTTCCGGGTGTATGTTGGTCATGTGTTAGAAGGTTCTAACTTCCACCATTGTAAAACAAAATGAGATAGAAAAAACTAAAAAAACAAAAACCAATATTCCATACATCTACCAAAATTAACTTGAATATTTTGAAGGAAATCCAAAAGTGAAAAAATATAATATCTAAGACATGCAATTGTAAAAATAAGAAAGTCAAAAGGAAAAAAAACTTAAAAATGAAGAGCTGGTAAAATATTATAGTTAAGGTGGGAAAAGAGAAAAAATATTGGAAATTTTAAACTTGATATTAAAACGAGTTGTAATGAAAAAAAAAAAGACGCTCTAGTTCTATATGATATTTTCCCTCAGTCCTGCAGCTTTCCAGCACTGCTTGGTCAATCAACTTGCTCTTCCCTTGTTTTCCCAGCAGTTCTTCTGGGCAAGGGGTCTACTGTCCTGATTCTCAGGTATCTGTGCCTGAATGCAGATGCCCATCCCTTGCCAGGTGCTGGGCTCAGTATTAGATGTTTATTCTGTGAGGCCTTTGTTCCCTAGAGGCCCTGCCTCTCCCTGGTGCAAGGTAAAATGAAGAGAAAAAAAACTGGCAGCCCGACTTCCAACTCTGGAGTTGAGCTCTCCACAAGTAACTAACTGCAGTCTCCCAGTCCACCCTGGCCTAGATGCTCCTGGGGCAGGCATGGGTGCATTGACTGATCTGCACAGATTGCAAGGTTCCCAGCAGCAGGAGAGTTCTAGCTTTCCTGTGCCCTCCCCAATTCCAACTGTCACAGAGGGAATGGAGGATAGCTGGCTTTGTATGCTTCAGTGCTCTCAGATCCAAGGCCATGTGCCACTGGACCCACATTCTCAGGGACTGCCTCCTTCTGTTGCCAGTCTCTAGGGTAAAGGGATCTCTGGGGCTGGCCAGCAGAACTGGGGGGGGGGTCCTTCTCCTAAATGCCCTGGAAGGCTGTGATACTCCAGCCCTATACGGATATTGGACCATGGTTTGCTGTGAGCTTTGTCCTAGGTGCCCCTAGTCTTAATGTGTCTCTGGGGATCTTGATGCTTCGCTGCCCCTTCTGCGATTCTGCCTGATTGATTTCCCTGCTAAGTAATTTTCTGTCAGGGAAAGCTCAGGTGTGGATTTTTAAAGTTCCCACTTGCCCAGGGCTGGGCTTTTGTTCCTGGGAGTTTCTTCTGCCCCAGTTTTTTTCTTTTTTTCTTTTTTTTTCTTTTTTGTCTTCCTACCTTGTTAGAAGTGAAAACTTTTCTCTCTGCAGCATTCCAGCTGTTCTCTCTTTACCTCTCAGGTTGAATTTGTAGGTGTTCAGGATGTTTCGAAAAATATCTAGGTAAGTTTGTGGGATCAGATGAGTTGAAGACCTCTTCTTCTCTAGTAAATACTTCCAAAGCATATGTGACTTTCATTCAGAATATATTAGGAATAATTATAGTTCACTTATTGGAAAACAAACCGATTAAAATGGGGGAAAATGTGAATAGAAATTTTACTAAAGAAGATATAGAAATAGTTAATAGACATATGAAAAGATGCACACTAAGGAAATGCAATAAAACCACACTCAGATAATGTTTTAAACCCACTTGACTGATTATAATAAAAATGCACACGCATACTTCTGGGAAGATGGTAGAGTAGAAGGATCCTAAGCTCACCTCATTCCATATACACACCTAGATAATAGCCACATCAGTACAACCAACCCAGAAAATGACCTCAAGAGCAGCATAACAGACTTTCCACAGTTAATCATAGCAAGAAGGTCACATGGAAAAGGGTGAGAAGTTTGCAGATGCAGTCATGAACCAAATTCCTAGCAAGAATAATCACAAGTGAGAGGGAAATCACAAGCACAGAGAAGTAAGAGGAGAAGACCCTACACAAGGCATGCCAGACACAGGGAATCTCTACTTGGAAGATAAGTTACCATAACATTTGGCTTTGAAAGCCAATGGGGCATAACTTTGTGATTAAGTATAATCAGTGGGGCTTATCTACAGATACTTTTCTAAAAAATATTTTATTTATTTATTCATGAGAGACACACAGAGAGAGGCAGAGACATAGACAGAATAAGAAGCAGGCTCCCCAAAGGGAGTTGATATGGGACTCAATCCCAGGACCCCAGGATCATGACCTGAGCTGAAGGCAGATACTCAACTACTGAGGCACCCAAGTGTCCCAACTCCAGGTATTTTAAAATCTTTCAGCTTGTCTCTGAGAAACCTGGAGGGCAATAGGAAACTGAATCATGCTTTTAAAGAGCCAGCATAGTGAACAACCCCGCCGAGATACAGCATAGAAGCAGCAGTTTGAATCCACTGGGGGTATATATTGAAGAAGATGTATTTACTAACTTCAGATCATGTGTTGGAGGGACAGGGACCTTTATGAGAATTCTTCAAGAACACAAGAGCTAGTGTGCACAATTTCTCTCACCACCAGCCTAGATAGACACTTATGGGAACTAGGGAAAACACCCTCAACCTATCTTGTTAGCAGTGAGTGCCCCACTCCCATGTTTTCCTGTGGATCTTCCCTATACAATTTGCTCCACTAAGTAAGGCTCCTTCCAAAGTGGCTCCTGCTATGTCACATCTTTCAAGCAGCCTCAGCATGACCAGTGTCACTCCAAGTGATTTTTTCCTTTGAAAGAAGGAAAGATAAACCACACACACACTAGTTTGGCTGAAGTCACAACAGATGGACTTGGGGCAGGCATCTGGTCTGATTGCTCTTCTCACTCACCAACAAATACCTCTTAGGGCACAAGTCAGGGAGAGTGCCCTCCATTCTTCTGGGACCATAACCCCAAGTAGACAGGCTGTGAGCAGGCATCTGTTCTCAATGCTGACAATACTCAACTATAAGCTCATGGTGGCCCTAGACTGGCTCCTTAAAAGCAGAAGCAAAGTGGACCATTGCAGATAACTGAACGGAAGGCAAACATGACTCAGCCACAACAGTAGGACATATAAAACCCACATAGATGACACCCCTGAAGTACTTGTTTCTCATAAACAGGGGACATTCCATTTTTTTCGATGGCTGAGTAATACTCCATTATATCACCTCTTCTTTACCCATTCATCAGTCTATGGACTTTGGCCTCTCCACAGTTTGGCTATCGTTGATAATGCTGTCATAAACATCGGGGTGCATGCATCTCTTCAAGTATTATTTTGGTATCCTTTAGGTAAATACCTAATAGTTAAATTGCTGGACCATAGGATAGATAGTTCTACTTTTAGCTCTTTGAGGAACTTCAATATTTTTTTTAGAGAAGCCTACATCAGTTTGGATTCCCACCAACAGTGCAAGAGTGTTCCACTTTCTCTGCATCCTTGCCAATACCTTGCCAATGTTTCTTCTGTTGTTAATTTTAGCTATTCTGGCAGATTTGAGACAGTATCCCATCCAGATGGATAACAGATACATGAAAAGATACTTGATATCGCTCATCATTGGGGAAATACAAACCTATTTTTATTTTTTTTTTTGAGAAAGCTCCATAATGTTTTTCAGAGTGGCTGCACCAGTTTGCATTCTCATCAAAAGTATAAGAGGATTTCCTGTTCTCTACACCCTCACCAATATCTGTGGTTTCCTGCATTGTTAATTTTAGCCATTCAGATTGGTGTGAGATGAATATCTCATTGTATTTTTTATTTGTACTTCCCTCATGATGAGTGACTCTGAACATCTTTTGCATGAGTCTGTTGGCCATCTGGATTTCTTCTTTAAAAAAAATAGCTCTTCATGTTTTCTGCCCATTTTTAAACTGGATTATTTGTGTTTTTTTGGGGGGTGTTGAATTTTATAAGTTCTTTTTATGTTTTGGATACTAACCTTTTATCAGATATGTCATTTGCAAATGTCTTCCCTCAGTCCATAGGTTGTCTTTTAGTTTTGTCAACTGTTTCCTTTGCTGTATAGAAGCTTTTAATTTTGATGAAATCCGAATAGTTTATTTTTGTTTGTTTCCCACCTCAGGAGACATATATAGCAAGAAGTTGCTAAAGCCAAAATCAAAGAGGTTACTTCTTGTCTTCTCCTCTAGGATTTTAATGGCATCATGTCTCCCACTTAGATCTTTAATCCGTTTTAAATTTATTTTTGTGTATGATGTAAGAAAGTGGTCCAGTTTCATTCTTTTGCATGTTGTTATCCAGTTTTCCTGACATCGTTTCTTGAAGAGAATGTCTTTTCTTCAATTGAATATATTCTTTCCTGTCTTGACAAAGATTAATTGACCATATATTTGTGGGTTCATTTCTGGGTATTCTATTCTATTCTATTCTATTCTATTCTATTCTATTCTTTCTATTCTATTCTATTGATCTATGGGTCTATTTTGTGCCAGTACCATACTGTCTTTATTTTTTTCATACTGTCTTTATCACTACAGCTTTGTAATGTAACTTGAAGTCCAGAATTGTGATCCATCTATCTTTGCTTTTGTTTTTTAAGACTGCTTTGGCTGTTTAGGGTCTTCTGTCATTCCATACAAATTTTAGGATAGATTTTCTAGCTCTTTGGAAAAAATGCTGTTGTTATTTTGATAAAGATCACTTTAAATGTGCAGATTGCTTTGGATAGTATAGACATTTTAACGATATTTGTTCTTCCAGTCTCTGAGCATGGAATATTTTTCCATTTGTTTCTGTCATCTTGGAATTCTTCATTAAGGTGTTATAGTTTTCAGAGTACAGATATTTTACCTCTTTAGTTAGGTTTATTAGTATGTATATTATGGTTTTAAGTGAAATTGTAAGTGGAATTGATTCCTTGATTTCTCTTACTCCTGGTTCATTATTGCTGTATAGAAAGGAAACAGATATCTGTATGATTTTGTACCTTGTGACCTTACTGAATTCATGTATCAGTTCTACCATTTTTTTTGGTATAGTCTTTAGGGTTTTCTATATGGAGTATCATGTTGTCTGTGAGAAGCAAACAGTTTATTTCTTCCTTGCTGATTTGGATGGCTTTTATTTGTTTTTGTTGTCTGATTGCTGAAGCACAAGATTTCCAATCATATGTTAAACAACAGTGATGAGAGGGAAATCCCTGTGTTGTTCCTGGTAGAGGAAACACTCTCAGTTTTTCCCCATTGAGGATTATTTTAGCTGTGAGTTTTTCCTACATGGTTTTTAATATGTTGAGGTACATTTCCTCTATCTCTATTTTGTTGAGGGTTTTTATCATGAATGGATATTATACTTTGTCAAATGCTTTTTCAGCATCTACTGAAAGGACTGTGCAGTTCTTATCCTTTGTTTTATTAACTTGGTGAATCATATTGATTGATTTGTGAATACTGAGGCACACTTACAGCCCAGGAATAAATTCCACTTGATTGTGGAGAATGATTCCTTAATGTACTATTGGATTCTATTTGCTAGTATTTTGTTGAGAATTTTTGCATCCATGTTCAATAGGAATATTGGCCTGCAGTTCTCTCTCTCTCTCTTTTAAACATTTTAATTTAATTTCGTCTCTACACACAACATGGGACTCAAATGCTCAACCCTGAGTTTAAGAGTCACACATGCACTGACTTAGCTAGACAGATGTTCCTGTAGTTCTCTTCTTTTTTTAAGATTTTATTTATTCGTAGACACACACACAGAAAGAGAGAGAGAGAGAGAGAGAGAGAGAGACAGGCAGAGGGAGAAGCAGACTCCATGCAGGGAGCCTGGTGTGGGACTCGATCCAGGGTCTCCAGGATCAGGCCCTGGGCTGCAGGCGGCGCTAAACTGCCTCGCCACCGGGGCTGCCCTAGTTCTCTTCTTTAATAAAGTCTCCATCTGGTATCTGGTTTTGATATCAGGGTAATGCTGGCCTCATGGAATGACTTTGAAAGTTTTCTTTCCATTTCCACTTTTTGAAATAGTTTGAGAAGAATACGTATTCATTCTTCTTTAAATGTTTGTTAGAAGTCACCTGTGAAACCGTCAGGCCTTGGATTTCTGTTTGTCAGGAGATTTTTGATTGCTGGTTTAATTTCCTTGCTGGTTATTTTTCTGACTGTTAAAGTATTCTCTTTCTTTCTGTTCAATTTTTGTACTTTATACATTTCTAGGAATTTATCAATATCTTCCAGATTGTCCAACTTGTTGACATTTAGCTTTTCATAATATTCTCATAACTGTATTTCTGTGGGGTTGGTGGTTATTTCTCCTCTTTCAATGTAATTTGTATTTACTTGGGTCCCTTATCTTTTCATTTTGATAAGTTTGGCTAGGGGTTTACTGATTTTATTTTTCAATGAACCAGCTCCTAGTTCATTGATCTGTTCCATATTATTTTAGTTTCCATATCATTTATTTCTGCTCTGGTCTATTATTTACCTTCTTCTGCTGGCTTTAGGCTTCATTTGTTGTTCTTCTTCTAGCTCCTTTAGGCGTAAGGTTTGGTTCCTTGAGATTTTTCTTTTTTTTTTTTAAGTTAAATTTTAATTTTTTAAATTTAATTAATTTATTTTTGTATTTTTTATTAGAGTTCAATTTGCCAACATATAGCATAACACCCAATGCTCATCCCATCAAGTGCCCTCCTCAGAGCTCATCACCCAGTCACCCCATCCCCCCGCCCACCTCCCTTTCCACTACCCCTTGTTCATTTCCCAGAGTTAGGAATCTCTCATGTTCTGTCACTCTCACTGATATTTTCTCTCCTTTCCCCTTTATTGCCTTTCACTATTTTTTATATCCGCCAAATGAATGAGACCATATAATGCTTGTCCTTCTCCGATTGACTTACTTCACTCAGCATAATACCCTCCAGTTCTATCCACATTGTTTCTTGCTTCTTAAGGTAAGGCTGTCTTGCTATATACTTCCCTTTTATAATTGCTTTTGCTGCATCCCAAAGGTTTTAGACTATCGTCTTTTCATTTTCATGTATTTCCATGTAATTTTTAAAATTTATTCTTTGAATTCCTGGTTAACTCATTCATTGTTTAGTAGTATGTTCTTTAGCCTCCATGTAATTGTGATGTTTCCATATATTTGTCTTTGATTGACTTCAAGTTTCATAACATTGTGCTCAGAAAACACACATGGTGTGATCTCAATCTTTTTGTACTTGTTGAAGCTTGCTTTGTGACCTAGTATGTGATCTATTCTGGAAAATATCCCATGTGCATGTGAAAAGAATGTGTATTTTGATGCTTTAGGATGACATGTTCTGAATATATCTGTTAAGTCCATCTGGTCCAGTGTGTCGCTCAAAGCTCTTGTTTACTTGCTGATTTTCTGTTTAATCTGTCCATTGATGTAAGTGAGATGGTAGTCTCTATTATTGTATTATTGTTAATAATGTTGGGGGCATAAATATTTACCATTGTTAGATCTTCCTGTTGGATAGACCCCTTTATTATGATATTTTGCCCTTCTTCACCTGTTGTTACATTGTTTGGTTTAAAATCTAGTTTGTCGGGGATCCCTGGGTGGCTCAGCGGTTTGGCGCCTGCCTTTGGCCCAGGGCGCGATCCTGGAGTCCTGGGATCGAGTCCCGCATTGGGCTCCCGGCATGGAGCCGGCTTCTCCCTCTGCCTGTGTCTCTGCCTCTGTGTGTGTGTGTGTGTGTGTCTATCATAAATAAATAAATCTTTTTAAAAAATCTAGTTTGTCTGATACAAGTATCGATCCTCTTTCTTTTGATGACCATTTGCATGGTAAATATTTCTCCATCCCCTCATTTTCATTCTGAAGGTGTCTTTAAGTATATAGTGAGTCTTTTGTAGGTAGTATATAGGTGGGTCTCTTTTTCATGGATTGTGACAGCATATTTCTTTGTTTGGAGTGTTTATTCAATTTACATTCAAATATGTCATTAATTATTGACATATTTAGTGACATTTTATTACTTCTTTTGTCCTTTCTTGAAATTTTGTCTGTTCCTTTCTAGTCTTTGTCACTTTTGGTATCTCTATTCCATTCAAAGAGTCCCCTTTAATATGTCTTGCTGGGCTGGTTTAGTGGTCACAATCTCTTTTAGTTTTGTTTTGTTTTTTTTTTTTTTGTCTGGGAAACTCTTTTTGTCTCCTTAGACTCTGAATGATAGCCTTGCTGGATAGAAAATTTTTGGCTGCAGAATTTTCTCATTCAGCACATTGAATATATCATGCCATTCCCTTTTGACTTGCCATGTTTCTGTGAGAGAACTGCAGCTAGCCTTATGGGTCTTTTTTAGTAAGTTAGTGACTTCTTTTGTCTGGTTGCACTTAGGGTTTTTTATTCCTATATTTTGCAAATTTAATTATAATATGTTTTGGTGTTGACCTGGTTTTGCTTATTTTGCTGGGAGTTCTCTGTGCCTCTTCGATTTGGATATATATGTCCTTCCCCAGATAAGCAATTTTATAGCTATGATTTCCTCAAAGAAGTTTCTGTTCCATTTTCTCTTCTTCTGGGATTCCTATATTATGAATGTTAATACATTTGATGGGATCAGTGAGTCCCCTGTATCTATTCTGGTCCATAATTCTCTCTTTTGTTCAGCCTTTTGATTTTCCGTTATTTTATCTTCTATATCACTTATTTATTTCTCTGCTTCTTCTGTCCTCATGTTCATTGAATCCAGTGTGTTTCAAATCTCTGTTACTTTATTTTTCATTTTTGAATTATTGTTCACTCTTTTATCTCAGTGTTAAGGGCCTTACTGAGGTCTACCATTCTTGTCTGATGCCCAGTGAAGTAACCTTAACATTGTTGCTTTAAATTCCCCATCAGGCTTATTATATCTTCTTCACCTCGAACTCTGGCTGTGACCTTATCTTGTTTCAATTGGGATAAATTGTTCAATCTTGGCATTTTATCTAAGTCTCTGTCTTCTTCTCTGTGTTAGAAAAATCTGTTATGTTTCCTGCTCCTGTGAATAATAGCTTTATGACAAAGAGATCATATAGTGTCCAGGGTCTGGCCCTTAAGGGAGTGTATCTTGTGTGTAGCATGCACTTTGCTGCTGTGTTTTGGTTTCTCTATCATTCAGACTAGTCATCTACTGAGGTTCTCTTTGCCTGCAGTGGGCAGTGTTGGGTCATTTGCCAGAATGTGGTGTGCTATGGTCTACTTTTAAAATGAGACCTCGTGCTACTTCCACTGGAACTGGAGCCTTACAGAGCTCTCTCTTTAGGAGATGTGGTGTGGGCACACCATTTCTTCTGGTCTTCTGGGGAAAGGGCCTGCTGTGGTAAGAATGTGGAATCCTTGACTAGAAGGGCAGTACTGGCAGATCTCAGGCAGGTGGGACTTGAGGTAAGCATGTTAGGTAGCCAGTGTTGGCCCTGTGCTCTTTTCCAGAGGTGGTTCTGTATTTACGCTAAAGGGGCAGGAGAGGGAAATGGCACTAGACAGCTCCTTTGCTCCTGGAGAGTGATCTTGTGCTTGCTACTCTCAGAGACACCCTTTAAGAAGAACAAATAATCCTCTTGCTGAGGGTCCCAGGTATCGTACAGATCACTGTTTATAAACTGTCTGCCTCTGGGCTGTTTGACTACTTTCTCTCCAGGAATAGGGCAGCACCCTAAGGGCTCTATCCTCACCAAGCCTGCTGACTTTTAAAACTCCAGGCTTTAGGGATGTGGTCTGGCTGTGGACCTATGCTGGTCGTCTGGGAGATGTTCTTGCCATGCTGGTACTGATGCAGATTTAAATGAGAAGGGCTGTCATAGAGTGCAGGGGCATGGCATGGAGAGCAAGCAGACTAGGCAGCCACTGTAGGGGCTGAACCACCCTTGGCAGGAGGCTCTGCACCTATGCTGAGAGTTGGGGTAGGGAATTGGTACCACAAGCTCTCTTGTCCCTGGAGAGGCATCTCTGAGAGTGTGACCTCCCACAAACATGCTCTGAGAAGAGGGAACAATTGCAACCTTGTGTCCCCCAGTTGTTCATCACATGGCACCCTCTTCCCCAGGTTGTTTGCCTGCCTTTTCTCCATGAGTAGAGGAGCAGCCTCAGGGGTCTATCCCAGCCAAACTATCAGACCTTTAAAACTCCAATCTTTAATCCCCCTTGGTTGCAAAAAATCTTGAAAATGAGCCCCTCTGATTTTCCCAGCCAGTGGCTTTAGGGAAGTGTTCTCCTTGTTTGTTGTGTACTCCTAGCTCTGTTGTACTTCTCTGCAACCAGGGCTCCCTTCCCTTCACAGACCCCATGATCCATTTCTACCCCAAATCATGCCTCACATGTACCTCAGTGTAGCCTCCTCTCTTCCTCTAGTTGTGGAGATTATTCTGTCAGTCCTCAGCTCAATTTCTTGGGTATTCAAAATGATTTGATAGTTATCTAGTAGTGTTCAAGGAACTAGATGTGCCTAGGGTCCTCCTACTATGTCATCATTTAGCTGCTCCTTATTACAGTATTATTGACAATAGTACCTATACTGTATGTTATATCCATGTTACTTAGTTACTTGATGTTGATATTTTGATAGGGTTTGCATTGAAAGTATAGGCTGCTTTGGCAGCACAAACATCTTAACATTGACTCGTTCAATCTATGAACATGGAATATTCTTCCATTTTTTATGTCTTCCTCAATTTCTTTCATAAGAGTTTTATAATTTTCAGAATACAGGGTTTTTACTTCTATGGTTAGTTTTATTCCTAGGCATCTTACAGTTTTTGGTGCGATTTAAATGAAATCAATTTCTTGATTTCTCTTTCTGCTGCTTCATTTCTGGTGTAAAAACATGCAACAAACCTCTGTGTATTGATTTTTATACCCTGAAAATTTGCAGAATTGTTGTACGAGTTCTAGCAATTTTTCGGTGGAATCCTCTGGATTTTCATCATAGGATATCATGTTATCTGCGGAGAGTGAAAGTGTGACTTCTTTGGTGATTTGGCTATCTTTTATTTCCTTTTGTTGTCTGATTTCTGAGTCTAGGACTTCCAGTAATATGTTGAACAGTGGTGAGAGTGCACATTCCTGTCCTGACCTTAGAGGAAAAGCTCTCAGTTTTTCGCCATTGAGGATAATATTCTCTGTGGGGTTTTTGTGTATGGCTTTTATACACAAAAGGGGTATGTTCCATCTATCCCTTGAGGTATGTTCTATCTACCTCTACACTGCAGAAAGGTTTTTTTTTTTTTAGATTTCATTAATTTATTTGACACACAGAGAGAGGGAGACATGAGCCATCAGAAACAGGTGGAACAACAAGTAGAGGGACAGGGAGAAGCAGGATCCCCACTGAGCAGAGAGCTTGATGCAGGGCTGGATCCCAGGACTCTGGGATCATGACCTGAGCCAAAGGTAGATGCTCAACTGACTGATTCATCCAGGTTCCACTGCAGATAGTTTTAATTAGGAAAGGATGATGTATTTTGTCAAATGCTGTTTCTGCATTAACTGAAAGGATCATATGATTCTTGTCTTTTCTTTTATTAATGTGATGCATCACATTGATGAATTTGTAGATATTGAATCACACTTGCAGCCCAGGAATAAATCCCACTTGGTCGTGGTGAAAAATAATTTTTATGTACTATTAGAGTCTATTAGCTAGTGTCTTGGTGAGAATTTTTGCATCCATGTTCCTCAGGGATATTGGCCTATAATTCTTTACAATGGGGTGTTTGATTTTCAGATCAAGGTAATACTGGCCTCATAGAATGAGTTTTGAAGTTTTCCTTCCATATCTATTTTCAAAACAATTTCAGAAGAATAGATACATATTCTTCTTTAAATATTTGGTGGAATTCTGCTAGGTACCATCTGGTCTTAGACTGTTGTTTATTGGGAGATTTTTTTAATTGCTGCTTCAGTTTCTTTGCTGGTTTAGAGTCCGTTCAGGTATCCTATTTCTCCCTGTTTCAGTTTTGGTAGTTTATATTATTCTGGGAATGCATCCATTTCTTCCAGATTGTCTGATAGGTTTACATATAGTTGCTCATGATATGTTCCTATCATTTTATTTCTTCAGTTTTGGTTATGATTGCTCCTCTTTCATTTATTACTGTTGGTACTAGCTGAGTAATTGTGACCCTTAATTGTGACCCAGCATGTGATCTCTTCTGGAGCATATTATTTGTGCATTCGAGAATAATTTATTGTTGTTGTTGTTGTTGTTGTTGTTGTTGTTGTTATACGATGAAATGCTGTGAATATATCTGAAGTCCATCTTGTCTAGTGTGTCATTCAAAGTCCTCGTTTCCTTGTTGATCTTCTGCTTATATTATCTGCCCATTGCTGTGAGTGGAGTGTTAAAGTCCTCTACTATTATTGCATTATTATCAATGTGTTTCATTTAATTTGTTATTAATTGGTTTATATAATTGGCTGCCCCCAAGTTAGGGACATAAATATTTATAATTATTAGATCTTCTTGTTGAATAGGCCCTTTTTATGATATAATGTCCTTCTTCATCTGTTACTACAATCTTTGGCTTAACATCTTGTCTGTCTGATGTAAGGATTTTTACCTCAGTTTTTTTTTTCTTATGTCCATTAACATTATATAAGGATCTTCACTCCTCACCATTAATCTCTGGTGACTTTGGGTCTAAAATAAATCTCTTATAAGCAGCATATTAACGTTTTTTTTTCCCCAATCTAATACCCCCTGTCATTTGATTGGAGAAATATGTGCATTTACTCTCAGAGTAATTATCAAAATATATTAATTTAGTGCCATTTCATTACCTGTAAATTCCTGATTCTGTAGATTGTCTCTGTTCTTTTCTGGTCTTTTTATTTTGGACCTCTCTCTCTGCTCAAGGGATCCCCTTTAATATTTCTTGTGATCACAAATTCTCTTAGTTTCTCTTTGTCCTGGAAATTCTTTATCTCTCCTTCTATTCTGAATTACAGTCTTGCTTGATAAAATATCCCTGGCTGCGTATTTTTCTCACTTAGCACCTTAAATATATAAAGCCAATCGTTTCTGGCCTTCTAGATCTCTGTGGACAGGTCTGCTGGCAGCCTTATGTGTTTATTCTAGATCTCTGTGGACAGGTCTGCTGGCAGCCTTATGTGTTTATCCTTGTACGTTAAGGACCTTTTGTCTTGAACTCCTTTCAGGATTTCCTCTTTATATCTGAAATTTGCAAGCTTCACTACTATTTGTCAATGTATGGACCTATTCTTGTTGATTTTGAGAGAAGGTTCTCTGTGTGTCTCCGGGACTTGAGAGCCCATTTCCTTTATCAGATTCTGGATGTTCTTAGCTATAATTTGTTCAAATAAACTTTCTGTGCCCCATTCATCTTCTGGGACCCCTATTATTCTAATGTTTTTTTCCACTTTATAGTATCTTTGATCTCTTGAATCCTTCCTTTCTGATTCAGAGTTGTTTTTCTCTCTTTTTCTCCACTTCCTTCTTTTCCAATAAGTTTCTCTTCTATATTACTGACTTTCTCTTCTGCCTTATCTTAGCAGTTAAAGCCTGTATTTTTACTACATCTCAGTAAAGCCTTTTTTTATTTCAGCCTGATTCAATTTTAGTTTTTATTTTTCTAGTAGATAATTCTCTAGTGTCTGCTATGCTTTTTTCAGGCCTAATTGGTATCTTTATAATAGTTATTTTGAATTATAGTTCTCACATCATACTTATATCCATATTGATTAAATCCCTGGCAGTGAGTACTGCCTCCTATTCTTTCTTTTGTGGTGAGTTTCTCCATCTTATCATTATGTCCTGAAGAGAGTAGATGAAAAAGAGAGAAAATACAAACATAGCAACAACACCAGAAAAACACACACAGAATAATCAGAAGAAAACAAAAACAGACAAATACAAAGAAAAAAGAGATACAAAAAAAAGAATCAAACAAGAATTAAAAAAGAACATAAGGGAAGGGAGAAGAAATGTGTGGGAAATATCAGGAAGGGAAACAGAACGTAAAGACTCCTAACTCTGGGAAATGAACTAGGGGTGGTAGAAGGGGAGGAGGGCGGGGGGTGGGAGAGAATGGGTGACGGGCACTGGGGGTTATTCTGTATGTTGGCAAATTGAACACCAATAAAAAGTAAATTTAAAAAAATAAAAATAAAAAAATAAAATAAAAACCCAAACTTTGCAAAGTAAAAAATAAAAATAAAAATAAATAAAAATAAAAAAGAACATGCCAATAAACTAGATCCTAGATGTATTTTGTTCTGTTTGTTAGAAGAAACTAGATATCAAAATAAGAGAAAGAAAGAAAGAAAGAAAGAAAGAAAGAAAGAAAGAAAGAAAGATGTATGTATATAAATATATATGTATGTATATATATTTGAATACAATGAAAGTAAACCAAAAATGAAAAATATATATTATGTAAGTGAAAAATAATAATTAAAAATACTCAAGAATTAATAAAATAAGAAAAATAGGTGAAAAGGAAAAAAAAACTGAAAGAGTGAAGAATAACTTAAGAAACCATGATTGCTATATACTGGTTCCCCCAAGAACTGAAGTTTTGTAGTTCTCTGTGATTGGTAATGTTTGTTTGTATGGGCAGATGTTCCTGCTGCTCTTCTGAGGAGAAGCCTGTTGTGCTGATTCTCAGTAGTCTTTGCCCAGGTGGAATTGTACCCCCTTGCCTGGGGACCAGGCTCAGTGTAAGTGGCTTCAGATTACATTATGTGGTACTATTTTGCTCCCTGAGAGCTTTCAGTACCAATGAGGGGGATGAAAACACCCCAACTCTAGACCTGCAGCTGAATATTTGTGCCCTGACACTTCAGTGAGCTCTCACAGAAAAGCAGTTAATCACTCTTGTCTCCCTTGTTTCTGTCCAAACTCTGTGCTCATCCAGCTTTTGACTGAGCATTTTTATCTCAGGCATGCAACCCTGTTTCGAGTCCCCAAACTTTATGGACTCCTTCGGTGCAAACCCACATCATTCCTTTCAGAAGAGGAATGAAGAGTCTTACTATGCTTCTGCCTTTTGCTGGGCCTTGCTTAGAGAGTGGTCACCCGAATGTACAGAGAGGTTCTTGGTTTATGGCAACACTGAGCAGAAAGCTGGCGCCTAGACTTGCTGTTTTTAGCCAGCTTCCCTTCTCCGGTGTTTAGCAATGCTGCCACACTGAAGAACCACCATTCTTTTTTTGACCCCAGGAATCCTGAGTCCATGAGATACTACCTTATATTCCACCCTGCTTCACCACCTGGACACATTTCAGGCAGGGATGTCTCCCACCAGGACAGACTTCTAGTTCTGATTTTGCACTCTGCTGCTTATAATAGGTGATAGTAGCCTCCTTAAGCATAATTCCTCCCTGTGGTTTATCTTCTGATATTTCATCCCAGACTCACATCTCTGCACCTCCTACCTTGAAAAAGTGGTCACTTTTCTATTTGTAGAATTGTAGCAATTCTTTTGTCAGATCTCCTGTTAATTTCTCAGGTGTTCAGAATGATTTGATAACTATCTAGCTGAATGCCACGGACCAGATTAAATTAGGATCCCCTACTCCTCTGCCATCATATCTCCTCCCTCAACAACTCAATTTCAGTACTAGTAATCAATGCTCAGATTTTCTGTTTCTTCCTGATTCATTCCTGGGTGATTGATTGTATGTTTCTAGGATTTTATTTATTTTTTCTAGGTTGCCTGATTTTTTTGCACATTATTTTTCATAGTAGAGCTTTATAATTCTTTGTACTTCTCTGGTATCAGTTGTTACTTCTTTCATTTCTAATTTTATTTAATACAGTTCTGTATCTTGTTTTTTGATGTGTCAGCTAAAGTTTTATCAATTTTGTTGATTTTTTAAAATCAAAATATGTGTTTTATTTATTTTATTTTTTATAAATTTATTTTTTATTGGTGTTCAATTTGCCAACATATAGAATAGCACCCAGTGCTCATCCCATCAAGTGCCCACCTCAGTGCCCGTCACCCAGTCACCCCCACCCCCCGCCCACCTCCCCTTCCAACATCACTAGTTTGTTTCCCAGAGTTAAGAGTCTCTCATGTTCTGTTTCCCTTTCTGATATTTCCCACTCATTTTTTTCTCCTTTCGCCTTTATTCCCTTTCACTACTTTTTATATTCCCCAAATGAATGAGACCATATAATGTTTGTCCTTCTCCGATTGACTTATTTAACTCAGCGTAATACCCTCCAGTTCCATCCACGTCGAAGTAAATGGTGGGTATTTGTCGTTTCTAGTGGCTGAGTCATTTTGTTGATCTTTTCATGAAATAGCTCCTGTCTCCATTGATCTTTTCTATTTTTTTAGTCTCTATTTCATTTATTTATGGTCTGATCTTTATTAATCCCTCCCTTCTACTAATTTTGGGGTTTCTCTTTTTCTTATTTTCTTAGTTCCTTTAGCTATGAATTTCATTTGTTTGAGATTTTTCTTGTTCTTGTGATAGGCCTAATTGCTATAAACTTTCCTCTTAGAACTGTTTTTTTTTTTTTTTTGCATCCCAGCAATTTGGCATGTTAGTATGTTTTCTTTTCCCCTAGAAGTTCCTTAACCTATCCTATTTCTCTAAAAAATTCTTTTTCTTTTTTTTTGATGACCTTGGGTGCTTTCCGGTATCCTATCTTCCAGATTGGTGATTTGTTCTGCATTATCAAAACTGCTGTTTATTCACTCTAGTGTATTTTAAAGTTTCAGTTATTGTATTTGTCAATTCTAATTGGCTATGTTTTATTTATTTTTTTGTTGAAATTTTCACTGTGTTAACCAACTCTTTTCCCAAGTGTGGTGAGCATCTTTATGACAATTACTTTGAACCCTTTATCAAGTAAATTGCCTATCTCTATTTCATTTAGCTATTTCTCTGAAGTTTTGTCTTGTTCTTTCATTTGGAGCATATTCCTCTGACCCTTCATTTTGAATTTTTTCTCTTGAATTAGCCAAAATAGCTCCCTCTCTCAGTATTGAAGTAGTGGCCTCATGAAAGAGCATTCTCTATACAGACTGTAACTAAAAACTTTGCCTGGGTGCCTGGTACTTTAGCAGGCACAGTTTGGTGTGATCTCAGGGTCCTCTGTGTAGTGAGTGCCCTGGCAGGACAGTTGGAGTCAAAGTAGTTGTGCATCAGTGCATCCTGTGGTTCTCCATGCAGGAAGCTCCAGGTGAGATGGCAAGAGCTGAAGTGGGTACAATCCTAGTCATCCCAGGTGCTCCACACATAGTGGGCACTCTGATAGGTCAATTGTGGCTGAAGATACATGGGCTGAGCAGTCTTAGGGCACTCTGTGCAGGGTAGTTCCTGGTACAAAATCTGGAGCTGAAGTGGGAATGGGCTAGGAAGTGCTAGGGTGCTCCCCATAGAAGGTGTCCTGACAAGTCATTAGATATTTTTTAATGAAACAAGCTTATGTTTATAATGGTGATCAAACAATAGAGACATAAATTAGCCAGACTAAAGATTATAATATATAGTCACAATCTGGATTCTAGAAGGTGAGAGTTAAGATAACTGGTAATTAAAAAGTTCTTACTTCAAACATGTTTTGATTCAGAAATTGTAATATGGAAAATCTTAAGTTAAAGATTTCAGAATTTATTTCTTTCAGAAATATTTAATTGATTTCTTTTTTAAATAAAGAGGTTTTTTTGGAATAGTAGATTTATAGAAAACTTGTAAAAATAGCAGTACTTCATAAATACTCAAAACTCAGTACCATTCTGTAAGAGGTTAAGATAATAGTATTATGGTACATTTGTACTCATGGTAAATTTGTCATAAGTCAGGAACCAATATATGTACATTACTGTTAACTGAATTCCACAGTTTATTTAGGTTTCAACAGTTTTTTCTAATGTCTTTTGTTCTATAACATTTATCTTGTCTTCTAGGCACCTCTGGACTACGGCAGTTTCTCAAGACTTTCTTTATGTTCTATAACCTTGACAGTTTTGAGAAATACTGATGAGGTATTTCTTGAAACATCTCTTATTTTGGATGTTTCTGATGTTTTTCTCATGGTTAGATTGGAGTTATGGATTCTTGAAATGAAAACAGATGAAACAACAGAGAAAGAGTGCTATTCTCATCATATCTCAGATCATGAGTACCTGTAATCGGCATGAATTGTCACTAATGATCACTTGGTTGAGATGTGGATGCCAGGTTACTCCAATGTAAAGCTATTTTTTTTTTCTCATTCCATACTCTACTATTTGATTATTTAATAATTTGAAAGTATGTTCTTTATTAAGTAGTTTTAGTATGATACTTTATTTCATCTTGCTTATTGTTTAAGAATAACATCTTTATCTGATCTAACTAAAAATACCTAACCATTTACTTAAAATATATTTTAACTATTTTATTTATTTATTTGAGAGAGAGAGAGAGAGAGAGAGAGAGAGAGAGAGAGAGAGAATGAACAGGGAGAGAGTGGAAGCAGACTCCCCAGTGAGGAGGGAACCCAATAAGGCCTTGATCCCAAGACCCCAGGATCATGACCTGAGCCAAAGGCAGATGCTTAGCTAACTGAGCCAGCCAGGTACCCCTACTTAATATATTCTGTGTGTGAGTTTCAATATTGCCTGTCTCTTTTAAAAAGTCAAGAAACAATTATGATTTTATTCTCAACATGAATATTTTATGCTATTTTATTATTCTATTCATGATACAGCAACACATGATTATAAATTTGTTCATTCTTTAAAGTTACTATACCTGGAATTTATTTTAGCTATTATTCCTAGGTCTGTGATAGCCTCTTTGGTCTAGAGAAGGCATTGACTGACATTGATATTGTTGCTCCTACTGTATAATATGGGACTGAAAGATGATCTTTGGTAGAATATCAGGTCTCTTGTCCATGTAACACTTCCTTCAAAGTGACTGACTAGGATTATCTCAAATATATCTTTCTGAAATCTCCACAATGACCCAAACACCTGAATGTGTATCTCTGAGTTAATGGTAGGGCAGTGAGTTGACTTACTAATAAATAAATAGCAATGATCCTTATGCTGCTGGTGGGTGCACTCTTGTGCTTATTCCAAGGCATATATTTACAAAATTTATAATGTGCTTCTGCCAAAAATTTATAATGTGTTTCTGCCAGGATTTCTTAACTCGTCTTTAACCTACCAAATAAATCTTTCTTTAAAAAAATATTTTTTTTATTTATTCATGAGATACACAAAGAAAGAGAGGCAGAGACATAGGCAGAGGGAGAAGCAGGCTCCATGCAGGAATCCCGATGTGGGACTTGATCCTGGGATTCCAGGATCACGCCCTGAGTCAAAGGCAGATGCTGAATCACTGAGCCACCCAGGCGTCCCCCAAATAAATCTTTCAAATGACCGAATATAGTGTGCAGGATGTCAGTGTTTTCTCCACTTTCTTGGGATTTTTATACTATTGAAAAAATCACTCAAGGTTTCGAATCTGCAAGCCTTCACACAGATTGACAGCTTATCTTTTTATTTATTCATTTGAGAGAAAGAGAGGGCAAGCAAGTGATAGCATGAGCAGGGGGAGAGGAAGAGGGAGAAAGAGAAGCAGGGTCCTCACTGAGCAGGGTGCCAGACATGGGGTTCAATCCTGGGATTCCAAGATCATGAACTCAGCTGAAGGCATACGCTTAACCAACTGAGCCACCCAGGAGCCCTTTGACAGGCTATCTTTACTGATCCTGGGGATGGCTAGGTAGGCTTTTATTTTAACCATTAAAGGCCTTTATAATTTTGTTCTTGCCTTTGTTTTGCTGCAGTTTGTCCTGTTAAAATAATGAAGAGGTAGCATGAGGCTATAAAATTAACAATCATTGTCAAAGGGTAGATAGAGGATGAAGCAAAGACCCACTAGTGACTGCTTCTGAAGTAAGTTTTTGTTGTTTATTTAATGGGTGCAATGTGCAACTCTGGCATTTTTAGGGGAGTCAGACATAGCTTTAACTTGAATACATTTCTCATTTATAAAATTCTGATGCAAGTAATTGATATTGTAGCTTTGGTGAAAAAAATCCTTTTTGACAAACGTTCCTAGATTGATTTTCTGGATTGATGACATTTTTAAGAACAATTAATCAAAACTGTATTTAAACAGAGACTATAATGTATTTAAACTGTTAATAATGCAAATTTCCCCCTTCTTTCCTCCAGTGGATTATCTATTATTCCCCAACAGAGCAAATTTCACAGTAGAGTATAATGCCACATGGTTTCCCAAGGGTTAAGATAACAATTCTTCTAAGTTGTTGTTACTCTCTTCTCCAATGTTTTCCTCACATCTTTATTGTTACTAATCTAAAAATAATAAATTGCTCTATTGTTCTCACAATACTGAAGTTCTGGGATTTTATGTTTTGCTGGTTTTACAAAAATTGAGAATCTAGGAAGAAAATGATTTTTTAAAATTTTAGTTATTCATGAAGGAGACAGAGAGAGAGGTAGAGACACAGGCAGGGGGAGAAGCAGGGTCCCTGTAGGAAGCCCAATGCAGGACTCAATCCCAGGACCCCGGGACCATGGCCCAAGCCAAAGGCAGGTGCTCAACCACTGAGCCACTCCTGTGCCCCGAAAATGAAGGTAAAGAAATGCAAAAGTTTGACTCAATCAGGCTCTTATACTTTTCAATTAGTAGGCACTCTAAGGGTAGGTGTAATTTTTTTGATAATTCAGGCAAAAACACATTTTTTGCCTGAGTGACTATTGTGTCAGTGGTAATCCAGTTTAGTGGAAGATAAAAATTGTCCTTGTATGTCAGGACATACAAAATTGTCCTTGTATGTCAGCATGTATTCCAAAAAATTATGACAATATGCAGCAATGAATAGCTATTACTGAAGCTCAAAATTGTTTAATGCAATAAATCTCCTCCAACATCTTTAAGAATTAAATCTAATGCAAAACTAGTCTGGAAGCACAGAGAACAAATTGGTTTTCCAGACAATTTTTTTTTACATTCTTGATGAAAATATGAAGAAAATTAAAGATGGAAAATTGACTAACTGGGCTAGACATAAGGTTTGTAAGAGCTATGGATTAGCTGCTTTAAAGTTGCTACTAAGTTTCATATTGATGGCAACATTCAAGAGTCTTTTAGTCTTGAAGAGGATCCCCAGCAATCCCCTTGGGTTCGCCGTTGAATTCACATGTTATTTTGAAAGTTCTTTCTATACATCCTTTCTCAGTTTGCCTTTAGATTGTGTCATATGCAGTGCTGAATGGGAATAAATAAATAAATAAATAAATAAATAGTCGTACTAAGAAAAGGTAAATTGTTTGCTGACTTAGGTTGATAAAAGACTGAAAATATAACTGATGCATGAGTTTTTATTTCTATAAGAACCAATTCTTATCAGGAGGAAAAACAAGGGGGGGGAAGGCTATTTGAAATTAGATGAATAAAAAAAATCTTAGTCTTCTTCTACAAATATATTGGTAAAATGTTTCAGCCATCTGAGTAGGTAAACTTAACTCATCCTTTCTGCCAGAAATACAATTTGGATCCAACTGCTCTTTTTATAAACTAGTGATTTGCATTAGCATACCCGTATCATGGCTAAATTTGTAAAACAAAAGTTATATTTTTGTATTTGTTTGTATATTTATGTATGACTATATAGATCTATTACCGACCTGTGATATTTTTATATCTCTGGATGAGATTACCATAATTAAATTTTTTTAATAGGCTTAAAGAAAAATAAGTATTTATACAACTTAAGTATACTTTCAGAAATATAAAGACTAACCCAAATGTTTTTCAAGTTCACATGATCTAGGATAATCTTCAGTAAATCTAGTTTAGGTTTGTTGATTTAAATAATACAGGTAGTCTTTAGAGCTATCCTTATTAAATATAATACATACAACTTTTATTTTACCTAGTTTTACTAAGTCAAAGAAGCTTATGTTAATTTCAACTAATATAAACATAATTATTAATAGATGTAAGATAAAATACCAAAACATCACTTACTGAACACAAATTTAACTGCTCCTGGATTCATTTACAAATGAACTGAAGATATTTGGGTCTATTAGTAAGCATGTTTTTTGCTATATTGAAATTTTTATTGTGAGGAATAATATGATTCCAGAATGTATGAAACATATTTATAAATTTGTAAATCTGTAGCATGTTAGTATAACAGTCAGTAATGAGGAGTCAGCCTGATGTGGGGCTCGATCCCAGAACCCTGAGATCATGACCTGAGCTGAAGTCAGATGTTTAATTCACTGAGCCATACAGGTGTCACTTAATGATATTTTTGACAAACTTCCCAAAAATCAAATTCTAAATGGAGTTTTCTTGTTTTTACCTCAAAGTAACTTTGAGATTTCCCAGAAGGTCCCTGCAAAATCTGAAAGGACTCTTGCCTTGTAAAAGAGAGCAAGCAGTTAGACTAATTAGGTTTTTGTGGTATGCTAAATTATATGGGGCATTGTCAAATAAGAAGTAATGATAAACCATCTTCAGTTATTGGTGTATGGATATATTGTACTAATATAGCTATTCCAAAAATTAACATTTTCCTAAATTTATCAATACTCTCATTGATCAATTATAATCCTAAATTATTGTGTGCCATGGAAATAACTACATTTCAAAAAAAAAAAAGGAAATAACTACATTTCCTTATCAAACTAACTCTCATCAACCTTTTAACAATGGGCATGTTTAAACTCTTTGTTATTTACATACCATTACTTTTTTCTTCCGATGCCTTTGCAAAAGTGAGATTAATGGAAAAGAACGTACAAAGTACTCTTGACCACTGAGACTACTGCTAAATTATGAGCCTTTGAAATTCGATTACATAGCTCACAACTGCAGAAGGCTCCACCTAACACCTGGTCCAGTATAAACACGAGAGACCTCAAAATAATTTTGACTAGAACGAGAAGTAGCTGACACTGAGGTAGACTGCTTTTTCCCAAAATGTTAGCTCAAGAACATTTATTTTCATTTCTTATTCCCTCTCTGACCATCCTTTTCCTAATTCATACAGTATGAAAGTCTTTAGATTCTTTTATCTACCTTTTACCTTGCCCTGGCCTGAAAAAAATAATGCCATTTATCATACATCTCAGACCATAGTAAAGGTCCTTTTTTCATGTTACAAACATCTCCCTAGTGCAGTTCCAATGCCTCAGTTTTCTAAAACAAGATCTCTGGATAAACGCTTCTGCAAAAGTGGGTACACAGTTACATGAAATACATAACCAGACCTTCTGCCTTAAAGAAGTAGTCCCTGTCTTTGGGATCATTTCTTGATTTCTTTGATACAAGATAGCTTGGGTCATGAGAATCCTGGTTCAAGAGTGCTCTCCAAACCATGGACATTGTTTTGTTGCTAATATGTATTACTGTCTCCCAACATATCATCTTTTCTCAAAAATTTTAAATGCATGTTAGCAGTTATTGACCATACAACAGATAGTCTCTCTGACTGTGATGACAAAAGAAAATGGAAAAACATAACTGCTTCTAAGAATAGGAGTCTGATATCATCTCTTGGAATACTACATTGAGACCAAAAGAGACAGTGGTAACAGAATCATGCTAAGATCAGTTTTTTGATCAATCCATTTGAATAGTCAAGAGGATGATCCAAATGGGGACTGTTGAAATAAATCTCTAGGCCCAAGGTGGAGCTGCTCTCGCTTCAGGTGCAACAGCAGCAAACTGAAACATCAATAACTTCCCTGTTCCTCTAAATGCTCTGGTTTACCAAAAATGTATTATACTCAGACAATCCCAATGTACCAAGCCAACTCTTGGCCTTCTTAGCCCAAATAAGGTTGACTATGTATCCCTAGCCAATCAGATATTTTATATTTTTCTCTTCCCTTTTCATTAATTTTTATTCTATAAAAGCTTTCCAACTTCTGTCCTGTTTTGCAGATATAGAAAAGGACACTGCCCACTTCATAAAGTGTTAAATAAAATTTGTTTATATCACCTAAGTTTTTTTAAATCATTTTTAATGCAAGGAAATAATAGAAATAAGTTAACATCTATAAAATTGGGAAAAGAAAATACTTCCTAGGCTATGCATGTACATGGAGCAGTTGAATTGGATTTAATGAGGAGAATTTTACAATAAGTAATGTGTTTGACAGCTTTTTCTATATGAAATTTCCAACTTATCTAGTATTATGTAGCTATACCTATTCAGAGAATAATTTCCTAGCTTTGTGTTTCCTTCATTCATGGTTTTATAGTTCAAATGATATACTATTAAGATTATAGACACATATATGCAATTTAACTTTCTTTTCTTATATTTTGATCCTGAATATTTTAATAAAATGTGGTAAGAAAGCAATAAAGACATCAAAATATTTATGGTTTGCCCTATTAAAATAGACATAAATTAGAAACTACACTATATAGATACATAAATTTAATAAAGAGGACTTAGTAAAAGGCTGTCTGATAGATTATAGATAGGTAGGTAGCTTATAGACAGATGAATGTAAATATGCAATATCTGTCTACTCTTCTATCTATCATCTATCATCAACTCTAAAACCTAATGGGCTAGATTGGTTATTATTTTTTTAAATAATTTCAATACCTTGTACTATATGAGCCTTATGAAGAATGAAAAATATATTTGTAATTATATTCCCTGGATAACTAAGATTACTCTCTTGAGTTTTAATTTCAATTTTTCATATTCTTGATTCGAAGTTGAGAACAGAAAAAAAGTTGGTCTAGGTGTTTCTCAGCCCACATACATATAAAAATACACAACATACATCTATGTGCATGTATTACCTTATCCCAGACTAATTCTACTAGGAAAAAAAAATCTGTAGAAAATACTGTTGTTCAGTTAATGGTCAAAGATTCATTTATTTGGTTTAAATGGAATACCATATTTTTTTAACAGAAGAGAAGAAAACTAGAGACTGTTGCGCCCAAGATTGCGAATCCGAGAAACCACCAAGGAGCTGACACCGATGCAAAACAAGCTCGAGCTTGGGTCCAAGTATACTCCACAGGCAGAGCAGGGGCTTGGACCCTGAAGTGGGTTACAGCTGGGGTTTTTTATGGGCTGGTCTAGGGGTTTTCAGAAGAGGTGGAGGAATTTTTCCATTCCAATATGGGGGAAAGGGTGGGGGAGTTTCTTAAGATCTGACATTGGATTCTCTGCCAAGGGAATCCTGAGATCTGTTGTCTTTCTGATATGGGATTCCCTGCCGAGGACATTCTGCAGTTTTTCCTGTAAAGTTCAGCTCTTATTCGCAGGGGCCTGAGAAGGCTATACTTGTGCTAATGCTAAACTTGAGGTGGAATGGCCTTAATTTTCTCGGCCTCCACAGAGACCTGTTTCCTGTTTTCATATTTTGTAAGATGAGTTTGTAGATGTAATTTTTCTTCTCCATTACTATGTCTCTTAGTACCTAGAACAATAGTTGGAATGTAGGAAACAGTGAACATTTTTTAGTGAATGCATAAGTGCTGAAGTTACATAAAATATAGAAAATCCTGGAATAAGTTTGTTGTTTTGGCATCCATTAATTGACAGAGCCAATTTCCCATCAAAGAACTTAGAATGTTCCATTTCAGATATCATTTTAGAGAGAAAAAAAGGACAAATGTTCTTATCACAATTTCCTTAACATCCAAATTATAATAGTTGAAAATAATCATAAACACATTCCATTCTCAAATCCATGTTTCAAAATTAGCTATGTGTATACCATTATCGTAATTTTCTTCCTGCTATATCATTAAAACTGACAATTCAGAAGGAAAATCCTTTTATAAAATTATTTTACAGATATGGGTAAATGAAATACAATTACCATGAACTATGAATAAAAAATATATCTTTTATGTGCACCTGAATGTCTCAGTTGGTTAAGTGGCCAACTCTTAGTTTCAGCTCAGGTCATGGTCTCAAGGTCATGGGATTGAGGACCATGTCAGGCTCCACACTCAATGCAGAGTCTGCTTGATATTTTTTCCTTTTCCTTCCCCTCTTCTCTTCCCCTACTTTCTCTCAAATAAATAAAGTCTTTAAAAAATCTTTTATTTTGAGACATTTGATTAAATAGGCTTTTGTCTCTCTCTGTGATTCTCCAAGTTGAATTATATGGAAAAGAAAGCGGTAAGAAGTAGAGGTGTGTAATTTTACCTATGCTTTTGATTACCAAGTATCATTCCTAAATATAATATGATGAGGTATTATGTAAATAGTATTTTTTTAAATTTAAGTAAGATCTCCTGTTCCCAAAGACAGCTACACATCTTGTATCCTATATTGGGTCTCTAGGGAGCTCCATTTTAAAATCTGAGTGCACTCATCGAAATGAAGCACATTAAGCTTTCATCCTTCAAGACTGAAACTTGAAAAGTATATTAGACATATTCTTTTAGACGTCAACTTTTTCAGCAAGCCCAAGAAAGGACTGGAAAGTGTTGATGAAGAACTTGTAATAGTTTCAGAATAGTAAATACTTCTAAAAAGGTCCTAGGAAGCCAGGAGCAGCCATGAAGGGATTGTGCCTGTGGGCTGGAAAACAGCAACTGCACAAAGGGGAAGAGTAGTATATAACAAAGTATGAAGGCTAGTAAGGTAAACTTGGTCTCCTTTTACAATTTTACCTGGCATTTATCCTTGGTTTATCTTCTGATATTAGTTGGCAGTTCTGTCCTTCAAAGTTAGACAAAATTAAGGGAAAATAAACTTTTTAAAGAAAAACATTTTTATTTAAAGATATTTTCATGTGGCTTAAGCAGGCTTCATTTACTCATTTTAAAATAGTTGTCAGAGATTCTGTGGCAAACTTTTAGGGGACCTAAGAAAAAAACACATTCAAACTCTAGACAGTTTCATTCTTGCTGTTTAGAAATAACTAGACAATTTAACTTGCTAGTAATTGGAAAAACACATCCAGATCCTTTTGCCATCTCTGTAACAGAGAATCTAGAGAAGCTTTCATCAAGGGGACACCAATTCTAGTTTCTCTTTTTATCTGGTAGCTGAATCAAAGTTAGTACATGTCAGAATGTCACAGCCCAGATGTGATCTCTGCCCCAAAATGCTACCAAACATTCATAAAAAGATGTCTGATTTGCATTAAAATCACTTTAAGTTACTACTTTCTAGTAAATTTTAATCACCTTAGGAATTATATGTCTTTATCTTTGTGTTTTCTTCAGTTCCTAGCATACTACTTTACACATTGTAGTTAGTTTGATTCTTACAGAATGAAGCAATAACCTGTAAGTCACACTGTGAGTATAGTATCTGAAATTAGAATTTCATAAAATAAACTATTACTAATTTGACAATATGGAGGTAGGTATAAACAACTAATCTTGTAAACAGAAGATGTAAATTTACAGTATTGATAAATACAGTACAATACTGTCTTTTCTTTTCCTTATGATTTTAATAACATTTTTATAGCTTATGTTATTGTAAGAGTACCATATATAATACACCTACAAAATATGTGTTAATTTACTCGTTGATATTAGTAAAGCTTCCATTCAACAGTAGGCTATAAGTTGCTATGTTTGGGGGGAACCAAATTCTATATGTGGATTTCAACTGCACAGTGTTTGGCACCTCTAACCCCTGTGTTATTCAAAGGTCAACTGTATATATTCTTCTCAAATGCAAACTGAACACCCCCCAGGATAGGTCAAATGCTATACCATAAATCAGACCTCAATAAATTTAAAGGGACAGAAATAACACAAAGTGTGTTCTTCCATTATAATGAAATGAAATTAGAAATCAATATAGTACAAAAAAATTGTGAATCCCACCCATATGTGGAAACAAAACAAAACATCCATAAATATCCACTGAGTCAAATAAAAAAAAAATAGAAGGGAAGAAGAAAATAGTTTTAGATGAACAAAACTGAAGTCACAGCATACCAAAACTTATGGGATGCAGCTAAAGCATTATTTAGAGGGAAATTTGTGGCTTTAAATGCCTATATTCAGAAAGAAGAAAAAAATATTTCAAGTCACCAACCTAACGTTTCATCTTAAGACACTGGAATAAAGAGAGCAAACTAAATCAAAATCCAGGAGAAGGAAGGAAATAATAAAGATCAGATTAGAGACATATAAAGCAGAGGTTAGAAAACAGTAGAATAGCAGGAGGGGCAAGATGGCAGAAGAGTAGGGTCCCCAAGTCACCTGTCCCCACCAAATTACCTAGAAAACCTTCAAATCATCCTGAAAATCTACGAATTCGGCCTGAGATTTAAAGAGAGACCAGCTGGAACGCTACAGTGAGAAGAGTTCGCGCTTCTATCAAGGTAGAAAGACGGGGAAAAAGAAATAAAGAAACAAAAGGCCTCCAAGGGGGAGGGGCCCCGCGAGGAGCCGGGCTGAGGCCGGGGCGAGTGTCCCCAGGACAGGAGAGCCCCGTCCCGGAGAAGCAGGAGCTGCACCAACCTTCCCGGGCAGAAAGGGGCCCGCAGGGAGTTAGAGCAGGACCCCAGGAGGGCGGGGATGCCCTCAGGCAGATATTAAAAAATCAATTGAATGAGATGCAATCCAAACTAGATGTCCTAACACGAGGGTTAACGAGGTGGAATAGAAGACAAGTTGATGGCAAAGAGGGAAACTGAGGAAAAAAGAGACAAACAAAAGACCATGAGGATAGATTAAGGGAAATAAATGACAGCCTGAGGAAGAAAAACCTGCATTTAATTGGGGTTCCCGAGGGCGCCGAAAGGGCCAGAGGGCCAGAATATGTATTTGAACAAATCATAGCTGAACACTTTCCTAATCTGGGAAGGGAAACAGGCATTCAGATCCAGGAAATAGAGAGATCCCCCCCTAAAATCAATAAAAACGATTCAACACCTAGAAATTTAATAGTGAAGCTTGCGAATTCCAAAGATAAAGAGAAGATCCTTAAAGCAGCAAGAGACAAGAAATCCCTGACTTTTATGGGGAGGAGTATTAGGGTAACAGCAGACCTCTCCACAGAGACCTGGCAGGCCAGAAAGGGCTGGCAGGATATATTCAGGGTCCTAAATGAGAAGAACATGCAACCAAGAATACTTTACCCAGCAAGGCTCTCATTCAAAATGGAAGGAGAGATAAAGAGCTTCCAAGACAGGCAGGAACTGAAAGAATATGTGACCTCCAAACCAGCTCTGCAAGAAATTTTAAGGGGGACTCTTAAAATTCCCCTTTAAGAAGAAGTCAGTGGAACAATCCACAAAACAAGGACTGAATAGATATCATGATGACACTAAACTCATATCTGTCAATAGTAACTCTGAACGTGAACGGGCTTAATGACCCCATCAAAAGGCGCAGGGTTTCAGACTGGATAAAAAAGCAGGACCCATCTATTTGCTGTCTACAAGAGACTCATTTTAGACAGAAGGACACCTACAGCCTGAAAATAAAAGGTTGGAGAACCATTTACCATTCAAATGGTCCTCAAAAGAAAGCAGGGGTAGCCATCCTTATATCAGATAAACTAAAATTTACCCGAAGACTGTAGTGAGAGATGAAGAGGGACACTATCTCATACTTAAAGGATCTATCCAACAAGAGGACTTAACAATCCTCAATATATATGCCCCGAATGTGGGAGCTGCCAAATATATCAATCAATTAATAACCAAAGTGAAGAAATATTTAGATAATAATACACTTATACTTGGTGACTTCAATCTAGCTCTTTCTATACGCGATAGGTCTTCTAAGCACAACATCTCCAAAGAAACGAGAGCTTTAAAAGATACACTGGACCAGATGGATTTCACAGATCTTTACAGAACTTTACATCCAAACTCAACTGAATACACATTCTTCTCAAGTGCACATGGAACTTGAACTATTTCCTATTATAAATAAATAAAACTATTTCCTATCATAAATAAATAAAAATTAAAAAAATATTTGTTTGGAAAAATTATCTCTCCTTCTATTCTGAATGATAGCCTTGCTGGATAGAGTATTCTTGGATGCTGATTTTCCAATTCAGCATCTCGAATAAATCATGCCACTCCCTTCTTGCTTGCTAAGCTTCTGTGAAGAAATCTATACCTAGTCGTATGGATTCCCTTTTAAGTTAAGGACTTCTTTTCTCTTGTTGCTTTTAGGATATTCTTCTTTATCACTGTATTTTGCAAATTTAACTACGATGTATCTTGATATTAGACTGGTTTTGTTGATTTTGATGGGAGTTCTCTATACCTCCTGGATCTGGATGTCTGTTTCCCTCCCCAGATTAGGGTAGTTTTCAGCTATTAATACTTCACATTCATTCTCTACCCCAATTTCTCTCTCTTAAACTTCTGAGACTTCTACTACATGAATGTTCTGTTTGATGGAGTTACTGAATTCCTAACTCTGTTCTCAGGTTGCATAATTCTTCTTTTGTTCTTTTGCTATGGTTGATTATTTTCCATTATTTTGTCTTCTGTCACTTATTTTTTCCCCTGCTTCTTTCAGGCTGCTGTTCACTGCATCAAGGATGTTTTCAATTTTTTAAAAAATTTATTTATTTATTTATTTATTTATTTATTTATTTATTTATTTATGACAGACACACACAGAGAGAGGCAGAAACACAGGCAGAGAGAGAAGCAGGCTCCTCGCAGGGACCCTGATGTGGGACTTGATCCCAAATCCTGGGATCACGCCCTGAGCCAAAGGCAGATGCTCAACCCCTGAGCCACCCAGGCATCCCTTCAATTTTTTTTTGTTTTTGTTTTGTATAATTCATGAGGACTGTTATTTATACCTCTTTTACTTAGATCTTTGGTTGTGACCTTATTTTGTTCTTTCATTTGGATAATTTCCTTCATTGGATAAATTCCTCTGTCTTCACATTTTATGGTGAGACTTGATATAAGCAAAATAGGCAGCCAGTGTTTGTACTCTGTTGTTTCTGGCAGGTGTTTCTGTGTTTATCTGAATGGCAGGAGAGGGACATGGTGTCAGCCAGCTAATTTGTTTTTCTGCTGATTTTTAAAATTTGCTATTTTTGTTTCCTAAAGGGGAAGATTAAATGATTGTTTGAATGATTGATTGTTTCAAATTGTTATTTAAATTCCATATATAATGTGCAGTGTAATATTGTTTTCAGGATTAGAACTTAGTGATTCATCATGAAACATAACATCCAGTGCTCATCATTAACAACTTCCCTCCTTAATACCCATCACCCATTTAGTCCATTCAACCATCCACCTTCCTCCATCAACAAACACTCAGTTTGTTCTCTATAGTTAAGGGTCTATTCTAGTTTGATTCCCTTTCTGTTTTACTTTTTGTTCCTATATGTTCACTTGCTTTGTTTCTTAAATTCACATATGAATGAAGTCATATGATATTTATGTTTCTATCATTGACTTATTTTACTTAGCATAACACAATAGCTCCATCTGCCTCATTGCAAATGGCAAGATTTCATTCTTTTTGATGACTAATATTTCATTATATATATATATGTATATATATATCACTTCTTTTTCTATTCATCAGTTGATGGACATCTGAGATCTTTTCATATTTTGGGTATTGATGATAATGCTGCTATAAACATTAGTGTGCATGTGCCATTTTGAATATGTAGTTTTGTCTCATTTGGGTAATACATAGTAGTGCCTTTGTTAGATCGTAAGGTGGTTCTATTTTTAGCTCTTTGAGGAACTTCCACTTTGTTTTCCTAAGTGGCTGCACCAGTATGCATTCCCATCATCAGTACAAGAAGGTTCCCCTTTCTCTGCAACCTTGCCAACATCTGTTGTTTCCTGTGTTTTAATTTTAGCCATCTGACAGATATGAGGTGCTATCTCATTGTGGTTTTCATATCGACTACCCTGAAGATGAGTGATGTTGAGCATCTATTTATGAATTTGTTAACCCTCGGTATGTCTTCCTTGGAAAAGTGTCTATCCTCCCCACAAAGTGGAACACCGTGTTGATTTCTTCTATGAGCCTATATTCTCTCTTCCTTCCCATTTTGGCCCCCTCTTTTAAATTGCTTGTTTCTATGTTGGGTCTTTATGTAAGTATTGCTGGTTTATATAAATTTGGAATTGAGCATCTTCTAACATACAGAACAAATACACATAGAACCAAGAGAATCACCCTCTGAGGTCCCTCAGGGAGATTTTATTTTCTCTCCATCATCACCTCCTCACTACCACCACCCTCCCTTTCTTTCTTCTTCATTGTTTTTGGTTTTCTAGTTTTACTATTTTGTTTTAAAATTTGTTTTTCACTTTAGTGGTCCTTCTGTTTTACTTTGTTCTGTCCTTTTTCTTTTATTTTCTGGTCTCTGACCTCTTCAGAATCATCTAGGGTGTATTTTACTTAGGTAGTGATTGATATTTTTGACTCAGATCGCTCATACAGCCACTCTGCACTGGACAAAATGAGTAGAAGGAAGAATTCACCACAAAACAAAGAACTGGAAGCAATACTTTCTTTCACAGAGATACTCCCCATGGATTTAAATATGATGTCAGAAATTCAATTCAGAATTACAATTATATATAAAAAAAGAATTACCATTATAAAGTTACTGGTGGCTCTGGAAAAAAAAAAGCATAAACCAACACGGTGTTCCACTTTGTTCTCTATGTATTTTGGTCTGTGTGTTAGCAGGTATTAACTTCCACCATTGTTAAACAAAACGAGACAGAAAAAACAAAAAAGAAAACCCATATCTCATATATCTACCAAAATTAAATTGAATACGTTGAAGGGAATCCAGAAGTGAAAAATATCTCTAAGACATGTACCTGTTGAAATATGAAAGTCAAAAAGGAAAAAGCTTAAAAATGAAGAG
The DNA here is from genome assembly GCA_017311455.1 of Otocyon megalotis megalotis. NCBI lineage: Eukaryota > Metazoa > Chordata > Mammalia > Carnivora > Canidae > Otocyon > Otocyon megalotis. The sequence continues at coordinate 77,012 of JAEUCK010006591.1, forward strand.
TTGGTAAAATATTGTAGTTAAGGTTGAAAAAGAGAAAAATATATTGGAAATTCCTACCCTGATTGAAAACGAGTCGAGAGAAAGAGAGAGAGAGAGAGAGAGAGAGAGAGAGAAGCCTTCTAGTTCTGTATACTATTTTCGCTCAGTCTTAGAGCTTTCCAGTACTGCTTGTTCAATAAACTTGCTTTTCCCTTGTTCATCCAGCAGTTCTTCTGGGGGAGGTGTCTGCTGAACTGATTCTTAGGTGTCTGTGTCTGGGCAGAGATGCCCGCCCCTTGCCAGGTGCTGGGCTCAGTATGATCTGTTTATCCTGTGAGGCCTTTGTTTCCCTAGAGGCCCCACCTTTCCCAGGTGCAATTTGAAAATAGGAGAGGAAAATGGTTGTAGCTCGATTTCCAGCTGTGGGGTCAAGCTCCCCACAAGTAACTAGTCTCCCATTCCACACTGGTCTAGATGTTCCTGGGGGTAGGTGTGGATGCACTAATCTGCACAGTTTGACAGGTGCCCAGTGATGGGAGAGTTCTCGCTTTCCTGTGTCCCCCTCACTTCTACCTGTCCCATGGAGGATGGAGGATAGCCAGCTTTATCCACTTTGATGTCTTTGGATACAGAGCCCTGTGCCACTAGACCCATCCCCCTGGGAAGTGCCTCTCCCAAAGGGAAAGATGGACAGCTGCCTTCATCTTTTCCAGGCTCTAAGGTAAAGGGAGCTCTGTACCTGGCCCGCATAACTGGCAGTTTTCTCCCAAAAGCCCCGGAGGGCTTCGGCGTTCCAGCCCTTTACCAAGATCAGACCATGGTTTGTGGTGAGCTTTGTCTCGTGAGCCCCTAGACTTAAAATGCGTTCAGGGATCTTGATGCTTCACTGCCCCTCCTTCGATTCTGCCCTATTTCCCTGCTAAGCACTTTTCCATCAAGGAAAACTCAGGCGCTGATTTTTAAAGTTCCCAGGTGTCCAGGGCTGGGCTTTTATGCCCTAGAGGCCTTCGCGGCTCTGCTTTCACATGGCTTGTCATTGTTCTCCTCCCCTACTTGATTGATTAATTGATTGATTGATTTGCCTTTATACCTTGTTAGAAGTGAAAGCTTTTCTTCTCTGTAGTTTTCCAGCTATTTTCGCTTTATATCTCAGGTTGAATTTGCAGGTGTTCAGGATGTTTCAAAAGTTATCTAGGTAAGTTTTGGGGGCCAGATGATTTGAGTACCCCTACCTTTCCACCATCTTGCCTTGACTCCTTTTTGGTGGAGTCTTTGAAGTTTCCCACATAGAGTATCATAGAGTATCATGCAGTATGCAAATAGTTAATGTTTGCCTTTTGCTTTCTAATTTGGATGTCTTTTATTTCTGTTTGTTGTCCAATTGTTGGCAATGTTTGGTGATATGTTAAATAACAATGGTGAGATTGGATATCTCTGTCCTCTTCTTGACATAGAGGAAATCCTTTTAGTTCTTCCCTCTTGACTATATCAGCTTTGAGTCTTTCATATATGGTCTTTATGATGTTGAGGCATGTTCCATCTACACCTACTTTGTTTCGGGTTCTCATGAAGAATTCATACTATATTTTTAAAATGCTTTTCCTGCATCTGTTGGAATATTTTATGGCTCTTAACCGTTTTTTTAATGTGTTGTTTCACATTGATTAATTTGTGAATATTAAACCAACCTTGGAGCACAGGAGTAAATCCCAATTGATAGTGGGGAATAGTTTTTTTAATGTACTGCTGTATCTGATTTCCTCAAATTTTACTGAAAATTTTTGTATCCATGTTCATCAGGGATTTTGGCCTGTAATTCTCATTTTTTGTGGTGTCTCTATTTGATTTTGGAATCAAGGTAATGCTGGCATTATAGAAGGAATTTGGAAGTTTTCCTTCCATTTATATTTTTTTGGAACAGCTTGAGAATAGGTATTGACTCTTATTTATGTGTTTGGCAGAATTCCCCTGCAAGGCCATGTGTTACACATATATTGTTTGATGTTTACATAATTATGGACTTCTCCATTACCTTTCTGTTTTGTTGTTTTTGTTGCTGTTTGTTTAATTTTATTGCATGCTGAGAGAAGACATTATGTGATTTCTCTTTTTAGAAAAAAAAATGTCAAGGTGTGCTTTATGGTCCAGAATGTTGTCTATTCTTGGTGAACATTCTATGTGAGTTTTATTTTATTTTATTTTTAAAGGTTTTATTTATTTATTCATGAGAGACAGAGAGAAAAAGAGGCAAAAACACAGGCAGAGAGAGAATCAGGCCCCATGCAGGGAGCCTGATGTGGGACTCAGTTCTAGGACTCCAGGATCATGCCCTGGGCGGGAAGGATGCACTCAACCATTGAGCCACCCATATGTCGCTCTATATGAGTTTTAAAAGATTGTTTATGCTTTTGTTGTTGGATAAAGTTTTATATAGTTATCAGTTATATTGTGTTGATTGATAGTGTTTTTCAGTTCAACTATATCTCAATGATTATTGGTCTGCAGGATCTGTTCATTAGATGGATTGGTGTTAAAGTCTCCAACTATGATGGTGGATTCATATCTTTGTGCTTCTATAAGTTTTTGTCTCATTTACTAACATTAACAGTTGGTATATACTCTTGAAGAAGTTACCACATAATTGTGTGATGTCCTTTATCACTGGCCTCTTTGCTTGCTCTGAAGTCTGCTATCGAAAATTAATAAAGTAATTCTAGGGCAGGGGGGAACTAAGATGTAGATATGTAGTAGGGGGATCCTAGACTTGTCTTATCTCTTGAACACAAGTGTAACAGTCAAAAAATTCTGAACACAGAAGACATAGACATGGACAACATGCACATGAGAAAATGCTCCGCATCACTTGCCATCAGGGAAATACAAATCAAAACAACAATGAGATACCACCTCACACCAGTGAGAATGGGGAAAATTAACAAGGCAGGAAACAACAAATGTTGGAGAGGATGCAGAGAAAGGGGAACCCTCTTACACTGTTGGTGGGAATGTGAACTGGTGCAGCCACTCTGGAAAACTGTGTGGAGGTTCCTCAAAGAGTTAAAAATAGACCTGCCCTACGACCCAGCAATTGCACTGTTGGGAATTTACCCCAAAGATCCAGATGCAATGAAACGCCGGGACACCTGCACCCCAATGTTTCTAGCAGCAATGTCCACAATAGCCAAACTGTGGAAGGAGCCTCGGTGTCCATCGAAAGATGAATGGATAAAGAAGATGTGGTTTATGTATACAATGGAATATTACTTAGCCATTAGAAATGACAAATGCCCACCATTTGCTTCAAGGTGGATGGAACTGGAGGGTATTATGTTGAGTGAAGTAAGTCAATCGGAGAAGGACAAACAGTGTATGTTCTCATTCATTTGGGGAATATAAATAATAGTGAAAGTGAATATAAGGGAAGGGAGAAGAAATGTGTGGGAAATATCAGAAAAGAAGACAGAACATGAAGACTCCTAACTCTGGGAAACGAGCTAGGGGTGGTGGAGGGGGAGGAGGGTGGGGGGTGGGGGTGAATGGGTGACTGGCACTGAGGGGGACACTTGACGGGATGAGCCCTGGGTGTTATTCTGTATGTTGGTAAATTGAACACCAATAAAAAATTAATTTATTAAAAAAAAGAAGAAATCAATATGAAGACTGACAGAACAAGCTGTACAACTAGAAGGATACAAGAGGTCACATTGAGGAAAGTAGAAAGTGCAGAAACATGGGTTGGAGGAGAAATGTATCTTGGGTGCTGTGGAGGTGATGGAGCCCTGGTCACAGAGAAAGGCGAGAGAGTGAGGAGCACACAGGGAAACACACAAAGAAAACACATCCTCAAAATCATTGGCTGGGAAAATGAGAGAACCTGACTTTATAATGTATTTTTGAAACTAGTACAGTTTAAAGACTGGAGTTTAAAGGTCCACAGGTTTGGTTAGGATAAAACCCTGAGGGTGCTGACCTTAGTCCAAGAGAGACAGCCTGGTGACAGTGTGATCTGAGGAACATCTAAGAAACACAGGGAGAGATACTTAGCTTTCCTTGGAGCTCATTGGTGAGAGGTAGCATTCAAGGAGACACCTCTCTGGGGACAAATGAGCTGGTGGTGAATTCTTCCTCCCTCACTCAGCACAGACAGGGGCCACCTGCCAAGAGTAGGTTCCCATGACATTAGCTGCCTAGTCTGCTTGCTCCAATTCCCAGACGCCTGTACTCTGGCACGACTGCCCTTCTCTATCAAAATGGCATGATTCCCAGCATGGTGAGACTCTCCCCCAAGAGACCAGTAGAGTCTCAAGCCCACGCCACATCCCTGAAATTGGGAGCTTTAAAGTCAACAGATTTGGCTGGGATAAAGCCCAGGGTGCACTGCACTTCTCCTGGAGAGAGGACAGACAATCCAGAAAAAGACAGTGTGAAACCAGTGATCTGAAAAATACATAGGGTGCACAGATGAGAGATTATTCACCCTTTTGGGAGTGCTTCCCTGACAACATAAGCATAGAGACCTCTCTGTGGGGACAAAGGAGCCGGCTGGCACCATTTCCTTTCTCTGCTCATCAATATAAACTTCGGTAAACAACATAACACCAACACTGGCTATCTAAGCTACTTACACATACTTCCAGCACCCTGGGCTCTGCCAGTACAGTACTTCCCTTCTTGGGAAAGTGCGCTGCAGTCACAGTGTAGCAGGCCCCTTCCCACAAGACCAGCATAAACCCCCAGCCGCACGACATCTCACGATCAGAGTTCTACAAGTCTTCAGTTCTAGTGGAAGTAGCATCAGGTTTCATTCAATAAGCATCTCAGAGCACATCTAGTTAAAACTCACCAAACTCTGGCCAAGGTCCCACACAGCTCACTGCAGGCAGAGGGCCTCTGCAGATAACTGGCCTGAAGTAAAGAGCAGCCAAAACATAACATCAAGTTTCATATAGCATACACCAAAGATATTCCCTGAAGCACCAAACTCCAGAAACTATATGACCTCTTTTTCATAAAACTATTTACTCCTTGGAGCAGGACACATAATAAGCTTTTTTAACACACAGCAGAAGATAGAAACTTAGAGAAAAAAAAAACAAGATGAAGAAATTCATCCCAAATGAAACAACAGTATAAAGTCATGGCCAGAAATCTAATTGAAACAGAGGGAGGTAATATACTTGATGGAAAATTTGAAGAAACAATCACAAAGATATTCACTGGGCTTCAGTAAAGAATGGAAGACTTCAGTAAAGACCTTACTAAATAGATAAAAGAGTTAACAAATGATCAGTCAGAAATGAAAAATTCAATAGCTGATTTTGGAAACAGACTGGATAGAATGACCACAAGAATGAAAGAAACAGAGGAACAGAGAAGTGACATAGGAGATAGAATAATGGAAAATAGGGATGCCTCAGTGACTCAGCAGTTGAGAGCCTGCCTTTGGCCCAGGGCATGATCCTGGAGTCCCAGGATCGAGTCCCACATTGGGCTCCCTGCATGGAGCTTGCTTCTCTCTCTGCCTATGTCTTTGCCTTTCTCTTTGTCTCTCATGAATAAATGCATAAAATCTTTTTAAAAAATAATAATGGAGGGATCCCTGGGTGGCGCAGCGGTTTGGTGCCTGCCTTTGGCCCAGGGCGCGATCCTGGAGACCCGGGATCGAATCCCACGTCGGACTCCTGGTGCATGGGGCCTGCTTCTCCCTCTGCCTGTGTCTCTGCCTCTCTCTCTCTCTGTGTGACTATCATAAATAAATAAAATTAAAAAAAAATAATAATAATGGATAATAATGAAGTTGAACAAAAGAAAGAAGACTTATGGAATATGAGTATAGACTTAAGGAACTCAGTGACTCCATCAAATGTTGGACCAGTCTTATTATAAGAGTCCCAGAAGAAGAAAAAGAGAGAAAAAGAAGCAAAAAAATTTATTTGAGAAAATCATAGCTGAAAACTTCCCTAATCTAGGCAAAGAAAAAGACATCCAAATACAGGAGGCACAGAGAAGTTCCATCAAAATCAACAAAACCAGGCCAACACCAAGACATATTGTAGTTACATTTACAAATATAGTGATAGAGACACATGGGTGGCTCAGTGGCTGAGCGTCTGCCTTTGACTCAGGGCATGATCCTGGAATCCTGGGATCGAGCCCCATATCAGGCTCCCTGCATGGAGCCTGCTTCTCTCTCTGCCTATGTCCCTGCCTCTCTCTCTCTCTCTCTCTCTGTCTTTCATGAATAAATAAATAAAATCCTAAAAAAATAGTAATAAAGAAAAAGAGTTCTAAAAGCAGCCATATAAAAGAAGCCTCTAAATTACAAGTGAAGACCCAAAGACTTGCTGCAAATCTCTCTCTAAACATGGCAAGTCAGATATATTCAATGTGCTGAAGTGAAAATCCTGCCACTAAGAGTACTCTATCCAGTGAGGTTTTCATTCAGAGTAGAAGAAGAGATAGAGTTTTTCAGATAAACAAAAATTAAAGGAGTTTATAACCACTAAAAGAGCCCTGCTAGAAATATTCAAGGGAGCTCTTTGAATCAAAAGGAAAGATTTAAAGTGATAAAGACTAGAAAGGAACAGAGAAAAATTTCTATGAACAATGATATATCAAGTAATAAAATGGCACTAAATACACATCTATTAAAAGTTACTCTGAATATAAATGGACTAAAGGCTCCAATCAAAAGACATAGTGTGTCAGAATGGATTTTTAAAAAAGCCTCATCTATATGCTGCCTACAAGAGAATCACTTTAAGGGCAAGTGCAGATTGAAATTGAGGGGATGGAGAAATGTTTTTCATGACAATTTATGTCATAGGGGATGCTTGAGTGGTTCAGCGGTTGAGCCTTTGCCTTAGGCTCAGAGTATGGTCCTAGGTTTGAGGATCCAGTCCTGTATCAGGCTCCCTGTGAGGAGCATGCTTCTCCTTCTGTCTATGTCTCTCTCTCTCTCTCTCAAATTAGTAAATAAAATCCTAAGAAAAAAGGAAAAGAAAATGGATGTCAGAGGAACCCAGAATAGCAATACTTACATCAGACAAACTAGATTTTAAACCGAAGACTGTAACAAGAGGTGAAGGACACTGTATCATAATAAGATAGACTACCCAAAAGGAATATCTAAAAATAGATATTTATGCCCTCAACATGGGAGCACCCAAATATAGAAAACAATTATAACAAAATAAAGGAACTCATTGGTAATAATACTATAAGAGTAGGGGACTTTAATACCCCATTTATGTCAATTGACACATCATTTAAGCAGAAAATCAACAAGGAAACAAAGACTCTGAATGCCACATTGGAGCAGATGGACTTCACAGATATATTCAGAATATTTCATTCTAAAGCAGCAGAATACATATTCTTTTCAAATGCACATGAGAAATTCTCCAGAATACATCACACATACTAGGGCACAAAGCAGGCCTTAGCAAGTATAATAAGACTAGATTATATATATCTTGAGATCTATCTATATCTATATATATATAATATTAATCTCAATATTGTTATGAAACTACAAGTCGACTACAAAAAAAAATATTTGGAAAGACCACAAATACATGTTGGTTATACAACATGCTACTAAAAAATGGTGGGTCAAACAGGAAGTTAAGGAGCAAATAAAAAATACTTGAAACCAAATGAAAATAAAAACACAATGGTCCAAAACTTTTGGGATGCACCAAACGCACCACTAAGAGGGCAGTATATAGTAATACGTGCCTACTTTAGAAGCAAGAAAAATCTCAAAAAAATAATCTAACCCAACCTAAGGAGCTAGAAAATTACAACAAATGAAGCTTAAAGCCTGCAGAAGGAGGGAAGTAATAAATATTACAGCAAAAATAAATTATATACAAAGTAAAATAGTAACAACAACAGCAAACAATAGAGAAGATCAATTAAACCAGGAGCTGTTTCTTCGAAAAAAATAATGAAATTGATAAACTGTTAGATTTATCAAAAAGAAAAGAGAAAGCACCCAGTCAATAAATAAAATCACAAATGAGAGTGGAGAAAAACAACCAACACCACAGAAACACAACAATTATAGGAGAATATTATGAAAAACTATTCCAACAATTTAGACATCCTGGAAAAAATAGATAAATTCCTAGAAAGATATAAACTACCAAAACTAAAATTGGAAGAAATCAAGAACTTGAAACTATTTATAACCAGCAAAAACACTGAATCAGTAATAAAAAATCTTCCAACAAAGAAAATCCAGGGCCAGATGGCTTCACAGCTGAAATCTACTAAATATTTGTAAAAGAGTTAATATCGATTCTCAAACTATTCCAGCAAATTGAAATGGAATGAAAAATTTCAAATTAATTCTGTGAGGCCAACATTACCCTGATACTACAAATAGACAAAAACTTCGCTAAAAAACAGAATTATAGTCAAATATCCCTGATGAAAGTGGATGCAAAAATTCTCAATAAAATACTAGCAAACTGAATCCAAGAGTATAAGAATCATTTACCATGATCAAGTGGATTTTATATCTGGACTGTAAGGATGTCTTAATATTTGCAAATCAATCAACATGATACATCACATTAGTAAAAGAAAGGATGAAAACCATATGATTTGTGCAATAGATGCATGAAAAGCATTTGACAAAGTACAACATCCATTCATATTAAAACCCTCCATAAATTAGGGAAGAGGGAATATACCTATGCTAGAATACTGTGTTTTCCCCCATACCTACCCATTTCTAAAAGGAAAAAAAAGAAGTAAAATATTTGTTTCCATTTTGTATTATCTTTTTAATTAACCTGTGTTTTGATGCCACTCATGTGAGGATTATGTTTTTCATGACATTATGGTCAAGTGCTCCCTCAAGCTGAAATTTTGTTTCTTAAGACAATTAACTGTATTAATAGGTACCATTTAATGAGAATGCCCTATGAATCTGTCGCTTGGTATTTTTCAACCACTACTTTCATAACAACCTTCCATGGTAGAGATTATTCCAGTCATTTAAAGCTAGGCTAGCAAAAGTTATACATATTGTCAGAATCACAGAGGTAGTAAAGTGGGAAAAGAACAAGATTGCTTTCACTTCAAAGTCTTTGTGATTTTTTCACTACATCATCTCCCAATAACATTAATAACTTCTTTTTAAAAAAATATTTTATTTATTTATTCATGAGAGACAGAAAGAGAGAGAGAGAGCGGGAAAGAGAGAGAGAGAGACAGAGAGAGAGAGGCAGAGACATAGGCAGAGGGAGAAGCAGGCTCCATACAGGGACCTTGATGTGGGACTCAATCCCAGGACTCCAGGATCACGCCCCAGGACTCCAGGATCACACCCTGAGCTGAAGGCAGGCGCTCAACCTCTGAGCCATCCACGTGTCCCAACATTAATCATTTCATCCCTCTGAATTATCTTCCTCTACTTCCACTTTCCCCATCGTTGACTTTGTTGTGTGTGCTGCGGCAACATGATCAGGGTCCTGAGGATAGGGGATGAGGAAAATAAAAGAAAAGTACAGAGATGGGGACAGGAGGGACACAGTGGATGATATCCAAGCAGTGCCAGCTTTATTCAAGGTTTTACAACATTTTATAGCATGAGCAAAACAAAGCTAAGAAGGTGTCTGTTTTTAGCATGTTTGTGAAACCCTCCAAAGTTCTCCTTTCTCAGCATGCAAGACAGACTCACGGGTGCCAGAAGACCTTGGTAAATAGATAAGCTTGTTGCTCCAGATGTGCATACTTCAAAGAAATACTAGATATGGTAAACAGACCAGCAAAGACAGCACAGACCCTTATTTACATTTATGACCAGGTCAGAGTAAGTTGTATCTATTGTGTTATGTGGGCGATCAGGTACAAGCGAGCCCTGAGAACCATTGCTCAAGCCCTTTCTCAAGCATCTACCAAATATTCACCCTTTAGGCTCCCGAGCCTTTTGAGTGAATGAGGGATGCCAAGTGCAGGCATAGTTTGGTTCAGTTACTCCAGCTAGTCCGTGGTCGCCCACATGACTTCTTTGTTTATTAGGTTTACTCTTATTGGTCATCATTGTCTTAATTTGCCACCTATACCTAGTTTATACATCATCCATGATAATTTTTAACTATTCTCTTCTCAGATGAAATGGAAGAAGAAACTCATCACACTACCATACACCATCACACCTCACATCACAACACTATAAGAGAACATCTATAATAATTTAAGAGCCCCATAAGAAAATAAAATTGATGTATCTTTTCTGCCCTATTGCACAATGACTAAATAGCCATACTGGAATTCTAAGACCTGGGAAAGCAATTAAAATATACAGAATGTATAGTTTGTGGCTGCCTTAAAAACTATATGGAAGTGGATAGAATGAAGAGAAATGAGTTACTCCATATAGTTGCACTTTAACTCAAAGTGTAAATACTTGTAAAGTAAGTATAGGTCAAACATTTTGAATTTGCTTGATATTAAATGCATACAATTAGAGGTGGGGCAAGATGACGGAAGAGTAGGGTCCCCAAGTAACCTGTCCCCATCAAATTACCTAGATAACCTTCAAATAATCCTGAAAATCTATGAATTCGGCCTGAGATTTAAGAGGGAACAGCTGGAATGCTACAGTGAAAAGAGTTCACTCTTCTATCAAGGTAGGAAGATAGGGAAAAAAGAAATAAATAAACAAAAGGCATCCAAAGGGGAGGGGCCCCGCAAGGAGCCGGGCTAAGGCCTCCTGGCGAGTGCCCCCAGGACAGGAAAGCTCCGTCCTGGAGAAGCAAGAGCTTCACCAATCTTCCCCTAGGGAGAGGCACTCGCAGGCAGTTGGAGCAGGATCACAGGAGGGGCGGGGATGCCCTCAGGCTCACTGGGACACTAACACAGGACCTGCCCCCCCGGGGAGAGCGGGCCACACCCGGCGGGCAGGCTCCCTAAAGGGCTGCAGTGGGGGCACGGCTAGACCCGGGAGCAGATCAGAGGCGGCTCCAGCAGAGGCTCCAGGTGGAGGCTCCGTGCTGAGGGAGCTTCCCAAGAGGGAGTGGGATTCCAACAGCGCAGACCTGGGAGCACAGGGCGCCGGGGACACAGCCTAAGATCTGGCGCTCCCCTGGGACAGGCAGAAGCCAGGAGGGCACAGTACAGCAAGGACACTTCTGCCACTGGGCGGCCCCAAGCTATGCAGATGAGCGGCCCCTGCCCCCTGGGCATCGAGGCCCCTGCAGACTGAGAGCTCCAGTAGTTACTGCAGGAGCTGACTCAAGGGCTGGAGAGCTGGCCGCCACTGTTGTTCTTCCTGGGGCCTCACAGGATAAACAACCCCCACTGAACTTCACAGTTGCTTCAGAGGATGAACAGGTTACACAACTTTCACTGAGCCATGCACCAGGCAGAGGGCTGAGCAGCTCCCCCAAGTGATTCTCACACCTGAGAATCAGCACAGCAGTCCCCTCCATCAGAAGACCAGCTAGACCTACAGGGGAAAAACAAATTATTGACCAAGCAGCACTGGAAGTTTCTACGGGAAGTCAAGGGATTTACAGTATACAAAATCAGAGGATACTCCCCCTTGTTTTTTGTTTTCTGTTTGCTTCTGCCCTTTTTTTCTTTTCTTCTCTTCTCTTTTTTTTTTTTGCTTCTTTTTTTTTCCTTTTTTCTTTTTCTTTTCTTCTTTCTCTTCTCTCTTTTTCTCCTTTTCTCGATACAACTTGTTTTTGAGCACTCTGCACTGAGCAAAATGACTAGAAGGAAAACCTCACCTCAAAAGAAAGAATCAGAAACAGTACTCTCTCCCACAGAGTTACAAAATTTGGATTACAATTCAATGTCAGAAAGCCAATTCAGAAGCACTATTATACAGCTACTGGTGGCTCTAGAAAAAAGCATAAAGGACTCAAGAGACTTCATGACTGCAGATTTTAGATCTAATCAAGCAGAAATTAAAAATCAATTGAATGAGATGCAATCCAAACTAGAAGTCCTAAGGATGAGGGTTAATGAGGTGGAAGAACGAATGAGTGACATAGAAGACAAATTGATGGCAAAGAGGGAAACTGAGGAAAAAAGAGACGAACAATTAAAAGACCATGAATATAGATTAAGGGAAATACATGACAGCCTGATGAAGAAAATCCTATGTTTACTGAGGTTCCTGAGGGCGCCGAAAGGGACAGAGGTCGAGAATATGTATTTGAACAAATCATAACTGAAAACTTTCCTAATCTGGGAAGGGAAACAGGCATTCAGATCCAGGAAATAGAGTGATTCCCCGTAATATCAATAAAAACCGTTCAACACCTCGACATTTAATAGTTAAGCATGCAAATTCCAAAGATAAAGAGAAAATCCTTAAAGCAGCAAGAGAAAAGAAATCCCTGACTTTTATGGGGAGGAGTATTAGGGTAACAGCAGACCTCTCCACAGAGACCTGGCAGGCCAGAAAGGGCTGGCAGGATATATTCAGGGTCCTAAATGAGAAGAACATGCAGCCAAGAATATTTTACCAAGCAAGGCTCTCATTCAGAATAGAAGGAGAGATAGAGAGCTTCCAAGATAGGCAGGAACTGAAAGAATATGTGACCACCAAACCAGCTCTGCAAGAAATTTTAAGGGGGACTCTGAAAATTCCTCTATAAGAAGAAGTCTAATGGAGAAATCCACAAAAACGGGGACTGAATAGGTATCATGAAGACACTAAACTCATATCTTTCAATAGTAACTCTGAATGTGAATGGGCTTAATGGACCCATCAAAAGACGCAGGGTTTCAGACTGGATAAAAAAGCAGACCCATCTATTTTCTGTCTAAAACAGACTCATTGTAGACATAAAGAGACCTACAGCCTGAAAACAAAAGGTTGGAGAATCATTTACCATTCAAATGGTCCTCAAAAGAAAGCAAGGGTAGGTATCCTTATATCAGATAAACTAAAATTTACCCTGAAGACTGTAGTGAGAGATGAAGAGGGACACTATATCATACTTAAAAGATCTAGCCAACAAGAGGACTTAACAATCCTCAGTATATAAGCCCCGAATGTAGGAGCTGCCAAATATATCAATCAACTAATAACCAAAGTGAAGACATAATTAGATAATAATACACTTATACTTGGTGACTTCAATCTATTGCTTTCTACACTCGATAGGTCTTCTAAGCACAACATCTCCAAAGAAAAAATAGCTTGAAATGATACACTGGACCAGATGGATTTCACAGATACCTACAGAACTTTATGTCCAAACGCAACTGAATACACATTCTTCTCAAGTGTACATGGAACTTTCTCCAGAATAGACCACATACTGGGTCACAAATCAGGTCTGAAATGATACCCAAAGGTTGGGATCATCCCCTGCGTATTATCAGACCATAATGCTTTGAAACTAGAACTAAAATGCAAGAAGAAGCTTGTAAGGACTTCAAACACGTGGAGGTTAAGGACCATCCTGCTAAAAGATGAAAGGGTCAACCAGGAAATTAAGGAAGATTTAAAAAGATTCATGGAAACTAATGAGAATGAAGATACAACCGTTCAAAATCTTGGGATGCAGCAAAAGCAGTCATGAGGGGTAAATACATCACAATACAAGCATCCATCCAAAAAGTGGAAAGAACTCAAATACAAAAGCTAATCTTACACCTATAGGAGCTAGAGAAAAAAGAGCAAATAGATCCTACACCCAGCAGAAGAAGAGAGTTAAAGATTCAAGCAGAACTCAATGAAATAGAGACCAGAAAAACTGTGGAACAGATCAACAAAACCAGGAGTTGGTTCTTTGAAAGAAATAATAAGACAGAAAAACCATTAGCCAGCATTATTAAAAAGAAGAGAGAAAAGACTCAAACTAATAAAATTATGAATGAGGAAAGAGAGATCACTACCAACAGCAAAGAAATACAAACGATTTTAAAAACATATTAAGAGCAGCTATACACCAATAAATTAGGCAATCTAGAAGAAATGGACGCATTTCTGGAAAACCACAAACTACCAAAACTGGAACAGGAAGAAATAGACAACCTGAAGAGGCCAATAACCAGGGAGGAAATTGAAGCAGTCACCAAAAACCTCCCAAGACACAAAAGTCCAGGGCCAGATGGCTTCCCTGGGGAATTCTATCAAACGTTTAAAAAAGAAACCGTACCTATTCTACAAAAGCTGTTTGGAAAGATAGAAAGAGATGGAATACTTCCAAACTCGTTCTATGAGGCCACCATCACCTTAATTCCAAAACAAGACAAAGACCCCACCAAAAAGGAGAATTATAGAACAATATCCCTGATGAACATGGATGCAAAAATTCTCAACAAGATACTAGCCAACAGGATCCAACAATTCATTAAGAAGATTATTCACTATGACTAAGTAGGATTTATCCCTGGGTTGCAAGGCTGGTTCAACACTCATAAAACAATCAATGTGATTCATCATATCAGCAAGAGAAAAAACAAGAATCATAGGATCCTCTCAATAGATGCAGAGAAAGCATTTGACAAAATACAGAATCCATTCCTGATCAAAACTCTTCAGAGTATAGGGATAGAAGGAACTCTCCTCGACATCTTAAAAGCCATCTATGAAAAGCCCACAGCAAATATCATTCTCAATGGGGAAGCACTGGGAGCCTTTCCCCTAAGATCAGGAACAAGACAGGGATGTCCACTCTCACCACTGCTATTCAACATAGTACTGGAAGTCCTAGCCTCAGCAATCAGACAACAAAAAGACATTAAAGGCATTCAAATTGGCAAAGAAGAAGTCAAACTCTCCCTCTTCACCAATGACATGATACTCTACATAGAAAACCCTAAAACCTCCACCCCAAGATTGCTAGAACTCATACAGCAATTTGGTAGTGTGGCAGGATACAAAATCAATGCTCAGAAATCAATGGCATTTCTATACACTAACAATGAGACTGAAGGAAGAGAAATGAAGGAGTCCATGCCATTGACAATTGCACGCAAAAGCATAACATACCTAGGGATAAACCTAACCAAAGAGGTAAAGGATCTGTACCCTAAAAACTATAGAACACTTCTGAAAGAAATTGAGGAAGACACAATGAGATGGAAAAATATTCCATGCTCATGGATTGGCAGAATTAATATTGTGAAAATGTCAGTGTTACCCAGGGCAATTTACACGTTTAATGCAATCCCTATCAAAATACCATGGACTTTCTTCAGAGAGTTAGAACAAATTATTTTAAGATTTGTGTGGAATCAGAAAAGACCCCGAATAGCCAGGGGAATTTTAAAAAAGAAAACCATATCTGGGGGCATCACAATGCCAGATTTCAGGTTGTACTACAAAGCTGTGGTCATCAAGACAGTGTGGTACTGGCACAAAAACAGACACATAGATCAATGGAACAGAATAGAGAACCCAGAAATGGATCCTGAACTTTATGGTCAACTAATATTTGATAAAGAAGGAAAGACTATCCATTGGAAGAAAGACAGTGTCTTCAATAAATGGTGCTGGGAAAACTGGACATCCACATGCAGAAGAATGAAACTAGACCACTCTCTTTCACCATACACAAAGATAAACTCAAAATGGATGAAAGATCTAAATGTGAGACAAGATTCCATCAAAATCCTAGAGGAGAACACAGGCAACACCCTTCTTGATCTCGGCCACAGTAACTTCTTGCAAGATACATCCACGAAGGCAAAAGAAACAAAAGCAAAAATGAACTATTGGGACTTCATCAAGATAAGAAGCTTTTGCACAGCAAAGGATACAGTCAACAAAACTCAAAGACAACCTACAGAATGGGAGAAGATATTTGCAAATGATGTATCAGATAAAGGGCTAGTTTCCAAGATCTATAAAGAACTTCTTAAACTCAACAGCAAAGAAACAAACAATCCAATCATGAAATGGGCAAAAGACATGAACAGAAATCTCACAGAGGAAGACATAGACATGCCCAACAAAAACATGAGAAAATGCTCTGCATCACTTGCCATCAGGGAAATACAAATCAAAACCACAATGAGATCCCAACTCACACAAGTGAGAATGGGGAAAATTAACAAGGCAGGAAACAACAAATGTTGGAGAGGATGCGGAGAAAAGGGAACCCTCTTACACTGTTGGTGGGAATGTGAACTGGTGCAGCCACTCTGGAAAACTGTCTGAAGGTTCCTCAAAGAGTTAAAAATAGACCTGCCCTACGACCCAGCAATTGCACTGTTGGGAATTTACCCCAAAGATTCAGTTGCAATGAATCGCCGGGACACCTGCACCCTGATTATTCTAGCAACAATGTCCACAATAGCGAAACTGTGGAAGGAGCCTCAGTGTCCATCGAAAGATGAATGGATAAAGAAGATGTGGTTTATGTATACAATGGAATATTACTCAGCCATTAGAAACGACAAATACCCGCCATTTGCTTCAACGTGGATGGAACTGGAGGGTATTATGCTGAGTGAAGTAAGTCAATTGGAGAAGGACAAACATTGTATGTTCTCATTCATTTGGGGAATATAAATAATAGTGAAAAGGAATATAAGGGAAGGGAGAAGAAATGTTTGGGAAATATCAGAAAGGGAGACCGAACATAAAGACTCCCAACTCTGGGCAAAGAACTAGGGGTGGTGGAAGGGGAGGAGGGCGGGGGGTGGGGGTGAGTGGATGACGGGCACTGAGGGGGACACTTGCCGGGATGAGCACCGGGTGTTATTCTGTATGTTGGTTAATTGAACACCAATAAAAAATTAATTAAAAAAAATAAACAGGAAATAAATTTAAAATGAAGACATGAATAAGTTTCTGCACAGCAAAGGAAACAATAAAATTAAAAGGAAGCCTGCAGAATGGGAGAAGATGCTAGCAAATTACATAACTAATAAAGGGTTAGTATCTAAAATATATAAAGAACTTACAAAACTCAACACCCAAAAACCAAATAATCCAACTAAAACTGGCAAAAGAAATGAAGAGCTATTTCTCTATATATCAGTGACAGATTGCCAGTGAGCAAATAAAAACAAAAATTATAAGGTTTTTGTAAAATAATGAAAAAGGGAACCATTATCATAACCTATGTGAGACAGATAAAATTTAGTCACTTACATGCTGTTTTCAAACTTTAGACTAAAAATTATTTAACCAAATATTAACACATTATAAAAACAATATCAAAAAAACAAAACTGGCACAAAAGATATAAAGATACATTTAATTAATCATAAAAATAGTTGAATGAAGATATAGATATATGATAGATCATACGTACATACTTATATAAACACATACATATATATATACACATATATATACTGAAATATAATTATGTACAGTGTTACATAAGTTTCTGGTGTACAGCATAATTCTCCAACATCTCCATACGTTTCTCAGTGCTCATCAATATAAATGTAGTCTTTTTTAAAAAAGATTTTATTTATTTATTCATGATAGAAACAGAGAGAGAGGCAGAGACATAGGCAGAGGGAGAAGCAGGCTCCATGAAGGGAGCCTGACATGGGATTCGATCCTTGAACCCGGGATCATACCCTGAGCTGAAGGCAGATACTCAACTGCTGAGCCACCCAGGCATCACACAGTCTTAATCTCCTTTATCTATTTCACCCATTCCCCACCCACCTCTTCTCTGGATATATAATTATATTAATAAATAATTTTTTCTACTTCAATATTAGTGTATAGAAGAACAACAGATTTATGTTATTTTTCTGTATATTTTTGTATAATGAAAATCTAGTGAGTTCATTTATTAGTTCTAATAGTTTGTCTTTAATTTTTTTGGTGGAGTCCTTAGAGTTTTCTACATATAATGTTATGTCCTTTACAAATAGTGACCATTTTACTTCTTTTTTAACAATTTGGATGCCTTTTATTTTTTTCTTATCTGACTGCTGCAGAAATGACTTCTAGTGCTATGTTGAATAAAAGTGATGGGGTTAGACATCTTTGTCATGTTCTGATCTTAGAGGAAAAGGTTTCATCTTTTCACTATTAGATATAATTTTGCTATGAGTTCTTCATTTCTGGCCTTTACTATATTATGATATGCTCCCTCTAAACCCAGTTTGTAGATAATTTTTATCAAGAATGGATGTTGAATTGTCAAAAGACTTTTTGGCATCTATTAAGGTGATCATATGGATTTTAGCCCTTATATTTTTAATGTGGTGTATCACATTGATTTGCAGATATTAAACCATCCTTGCATTCTTGGAATAAAATTGATCATATTGAATGAAACTTTTGTTAAATATATGCCTTTATCATCATGATATGCCCCTCTTTATTCTTTTAACAGTCTTTGATTTAAACACTTTTGTCTCATATAACTATTGCTACACCAACCTTTACTCACATGTATTTGCATGAAATATCTTTATCCACCCCTTAATGTTCAATCTATATTCAATCTACATGTATCTTTAAGTCTGAAGTGAGTTTCTTGTTGGCAATATATAGATATGTCTTGTTGGTTATTTTTAATCCATTCAGCCACCCAATGTCTTTTCATTGGAGCATTTAGTCTAATTACATTTAAAATAATTATTGATAAGTATGTACTTATTGCCACTTAGTTCATTGATATATGGTTGGTTGTTTTTGTAGTTCTGCTCATTCTTTCTTATTCTCTTCCCTTGTGATTGTTGAGTTTCTTTACTGTTATTCTTGAATTTGTTTCTCTTTACTTTTTGTGTATGTTATAGGTTTTTCTTTTTTAAGATTTTATTTATTTATTCATGAGAGACACACAGAGAGAGAGAGAGAGAGAGAATGAGGCAGAGACACAGTCAGAGGGAGAAGCAGGCTCCATGCAGGGAGCCTGACATGGGACTCAATCCCAGGTCTCCAGGATCACACTCTGGGCCGAAGGCAGCACTAAACTGCTGAGCCACACAGGCTTCCCTGTTATAGATTTCTCGTTTATGTTTACCATTATGCTTCCATATAATATCCTAAGTATATAGCAACCTATATTTAGTTCATGGTCACTTAAGTTTGAAACATTCTAAAAACATATTTTACTCCCCTCTTCATGTTGTATTTCTTTAATGTCATATTTTTCATCTTTTCTATTTTGTGAATCTCTTAACTATTTTTAGATATAATTGACTTCACTACTTTTGCCTTTTAAGATTTTTACTATCTTTATAATTTATTGTTTTACTACCTTTATTATATTTGGTTTTACTTGTGAAACTTATTCCTGTCATACTTTTCTTACTTCTAGTAAAGGCCTTCTATATTTCATTTAGGGAAATCCCTTTAACATTTCTTATTAGGCCAGTTTAGCAGCGAAATTCTTTGACTTTTGTTTAACAGGGAAATTTCTTATCTCTTTTTCAATTCTGAATGATAGCTTTGCTAGATAGATTATTCTTGATTGTAGGTTTTTTCTTTCAGTTATTTGAATTTATCATTCTACTTCTTCATGGCCTGCAAAGTTTCTGCTAAAAAATCAGCTGATAGTCTTTTTTGTGGTGTGGCTTGTACATATCTAGCTGCTTATTTTGCATTCCTTTTAACATTATCTAGCTTTAGTTTTGGCATTTTAATTATATGTGTCTTAATGTGGACCGCCTTGGGTTCATCTTGTTGAGGACTATGAGTTCTTCTTTGATTTCAATGTCTATTTCCTTTCTCATTTTAGGGAAAGTTTCAGTTACTTTTTAAAATACATTTTCTTCCCATTTCTCTCTCTCTTTTCTCCTTCTGAGACCCCTAAAATGGAAATATTAGTATGCTTGATGTTGTGCTAGAGGTCCCTTAATGTACTCTCATTTTTATGTTCTTTTTTTTCTTTTTGCCATTCAGTTTGGATGGTTACCACTACCCTGTCTTCCAGATCACTAATACCTTATTCTGTATCCTCTAATCTGTTATTGATTTCGTCTAAATATTTAATTTCTGTTACTGTACTTTCAGGCCATATTCCTTCCCTTTTTTCCCCTATTTTCTATCTTTTTGTTGAAGTTCTTACTGATTTTATCTACTATTCTTTTAAGTCAGGTGAGTATCTTTATGACCATTACTTTTACACATTATTGGGTATATGACTTACCAGTATTTTGTTTAGTGCTTTTTCTGGTTTTATCTTTCTCTCATTTGAAATGTATTCTTTTGTCTCCTCATTTTGTTAGACTTTCTTATGCTTGTTTCTATGAATTAGACTCTATACATACCTCTCCTATCGTGAATGTGTGGTTCTGTGTAGGAATATCACCCACATAGACTATGTATGCCTGGCAGCTTTGGCTAGCTTCAGCTGTAGTGGGCACAGGCTGTAGTACTAGGGCAATCTGCTGGAACCACATTGGTATTATGGCTGCAGCTTGAGTGGACATGGCTCAGGTGGTCCTGGGATGCTCATGCCAGTACCACCCAAATGAGATTGCTAGAACTGATGCAGGTGTGGGCCAGGGCATTTTATGCAGGGAACATTGTGTTGGGATGCTTACAGCTAAATTGGGGATGTGTTAGTGGGTCTTAGCACTCTACATATCAGGGCCACTCTGATAGGACTGTTGGAGCTGAAGTGGATGAATGTGAAGTAGAAATCAACTACTGAAATATTATTAATGATCTGCTCAAAGGAACCAGAGTAGTCTGAGTATATGTTATGAATATGAACAAATGACCAGTATGACCTGACATGAAAACCTATATAACAATATGAAATATGGTACACACTTAAACCAAACATAAGTTTATATCAATAATCCACACATTATGAAGTCGACAATTTAGTTTTGACACCATAATTAAGAACTAAATCAAGAGGCATAATCAAATCACAAAAATTCATTACTTCTTTGAAAAATGATCACATGTTTTAGATGGTAAATGTAAAAATTTTCTTGGATTTTAGTATTGCAGTGACAGGAAACCTTGAATGGATTTCATAAAAAATAATTATAATTTTATTAGGGATTATATAGTTTTACAAGCTGATGCAAATGTTGGTTGTGGTTACACATATAATCATTCTACTGTTCCCTCTCCATTCATTCAAATAAGATCCTTATGAAATCTCATAGGTATAACTTTGCTTCAAAAAGCCCACATCTCTTAATATCTCAAAACTCATTCAACAATATTACACATTCAACAAATATTTATTGAGCTCAAAAAAATGCACCAGGTAGTACTTAGGCATTGAAGGAAATAAAAATCATCCATTTCCTTAAGAAGCTTTATTATCCCTTCAGAAGGTGAAGGGGCTCCCATGGAAATCTATCAGAACTACAAAGATAACAGACATATGAGTGTATATGAAATGATCAAAACAGTTGTTATAATCCATAAGATATTCATGTCTTTACTTATTCAAATAGTATTCCTATGAACCCAAATGACCTTAAACTAAACATTCTTCTTTCCATCCTGCAACATTGATTCAAAACTGCAACTCACATGGATTTCCAGGAAAGACCTATTTTCTAAACTGTACTAACAAAAGAACTAATGGGCCTGGTGAACTGTGGCTACTGTATAACCTGAACAGACTGACTAACTGTTATCAAAGAGAGGCTCTAAAGACAGAAAGGGTATGACCAAAGGACTGAAATATGTCACCACAAATTGGACTGTGCTTTATAGGAAACCAATATCTTTCATAGCCTTCACACACCAAAACATTTGCTCATCCTAGTAAAAAAGCTTAGATATCAACCTACCATTTGTTGCCTGTCTCTAGAATTCATTGTATGATATATGACCTGCCAGATTTAAACAGAGATACTTTCATCAATGTTTGATAAAATTTTCTTTGAACCATAAAGAATATATGGGTATCAAGACTTACTTACAATTTAAGCTGCATATACAATGATATCACCACACTGGCAAATAAAAAAAATATTAAATGATCCTTCTCCACTTTTACTTTTTCCTAAATATATGTCACAGATTTTACCCAGTTATAAGCTCTAACAGCACTGTAATGGGAGTATATATGAATGCTTTGCATTTAATTCCAGCAAGATGTCACTTATACTATTGTAACACAATTCTCCAGTTTACATTCAAGCAGAGAAATTTAAGGAAACAGAAAGGAAGGTGTACACATTTAGAAGGGCTTAAAAGGAGATTTTAATCAGAAGGCTGATTGCAAATGGTCCCTATGATAATGAATAAGGGTTTATCCAAATAAGACACTGTAAGTGTTAACTCCTATCACGGGATCTTCCTCAAAACACAGATGGTCAATTTTTGGCCTTTTCATTATTTAAAGATATGTGGGATGGTATAAGATGGTTAAGTAGAAGGAGGAGCTTGTGCTTGCCTTTTCCCTTGAATGCAGTTAGAAAGATATCAAATAATTCTAAACATCCAGGATATTGATCTGAGGACCGAGAGAACAAAATGCACAAATAGAGGGAGAAAGAAGCCACATTGTGAATGATAGGAGGTGTAGAGATGTGATTTGAGGGGAAAAAGAATAGCTGGTGCTGTGGAGAAGAGAGAGCCCTGATCAGGGAGAGAATAGAGAAAGAGATATAGAATGAAAGAGAGAGTGAATAGAGTGCAAGGCAAGAAAAACTCTTCTCCAAAAACATTGATGGGGAAAACAAGAGGGGCTAATAATCACAAGATTTTACAAGCGGTGGAGCTCAAAGTCTGAAATTTTAGAATTCTGTGCCATTCCTGTGGTAGGACCTTGTGGGTGTAGAAGTGCTCCTGTGGAGGAGGGCAGAGGACTCAGAGTAGATGATGTGGCCTGAGGATCCCTTGGGTCATACTGGGAAGACAGTTCCCCTTCTTGCACTGCATTTGGGAGAAGTGGCACTGCCTATCTGGTGACAAAAGCAAGCAAGCACCATTGAGCTGCTCCATTAATTAGCATAGGAGCAGAGATATTTGCTGAGGGCATCTAACCTGGACACCAGGTTTTTGCCGGACTTTACCATAAACTCCAAATCCCTGTACACTAATGTGAATGCCCTTCTAAGACAAGCCGGCACCAGTTACAGCATGATGAGGCCTTCACCCAGAATATCAGTGTGGGTCTGAGCCATGCCAGGTTCCTAAAAATTGGAGTTTTGAAACCCAGCCAGCACATCTAAGATAAAAACAAAAAAGAACTTCACCACTGTGGGGCAGTCGGCATGGATACAGACTAATAAAATTTAAGTCAGGGATAGGAGGGAAGCTAGGGACACATGTATTTTGGGTTTGTTAACTATTAAATACCGATGCAATGTCTTTCTTAATCCTGTTGATATAATGGTAGGTAGTTTGGGTAAATTATTTGCCAAATAAGAAGATGTGACACATTCTCTACTATGTAAGGGGAGGAAGGTAAGAAAGGTGTGATTAATAGTTATATAATTGTATGCATTTATTTTTTATTTTTATTTTTTATAAATTTATTTTAATTGGTGTTCAATTTGTCAACATGTAGAATAACACCCAGTGCTCATCCCGGTCAAGTGCCCACCTCAGTGCCTGTCACCCAGTCACGCCCACCTCCCCTTCCACCACCCCTCGTTCGTTTCCCAGAGTTAGGAGTCTTTCATGTAGGATGTTCTGCAGTCTGCAGGGGCCTGGATGCTCTAGGGCCGGGGTCGCTGATCTGCTCAGCTCGGGGCTGCCCGGAAGCAGGAGTGTCCTTGCTCTCCTGTGCCCTCCTGGCTTCTGCCTGTCCCGGGGGGAGCGCCGGATCTTGGACTGTGTCCCCGGCGCCCTGTGCTCCCGGGACTGGGCTGTTGGAATCGTGCTCCCGGCCGCGCAGCTCCCTCTGCGCGGAGCCTCTGCCCAAGCTGCCTCCAAGCTGCTCCCGGGTCCAGCCGGGCTCGTGCTGCAGACCTTTAGGGAGCTTGGCCGCGGGGTGTGGCGTGCTCTCCCTGGGGTGCAGGTCCCTGTTACTGTCCCAGGGAGCCTGAGGGCATCCCCGCCCCTCCTGGGATCCTGCTCCAACTCCCTGCGAGCCCCTTTCTGTCCGGGAAGCTTGGTGAAACTC
Source organism: Otocyon megalotis megalotis (assembly GCA_017311455.1). Taxonomy (NCBI): domain Eukaryota; kingdom Metazoa; phylum Chordata; class Mammalia; order Carnivora; family Canidae; genus Otocyon; species Otocyon megalotis. The sequence goes on from JAEUCK010006591.1 coordinate 100,945, forward strand.
CTGCGGCTTTCATGTCCTGGGGGCACTCGCCCCGACCTTACCCTGGCTCCTCGCGGGGCCCCTCCCCTTGGATGCCCTTTGTTTCTTTATTTCTTCCCCCCGCCCCCCGTCGTCCTACCTTGATAGAAGCGTGAATTCTTCTCACTGTAGCATTCCAGCAGTTCTCTCTAAATCTCAAGCCGAATTCGTAGGTTTTCAGGATGATTTGAAGGTTATCTAGGTAATTTGGTGGGGACAGGTGACTTGGGCACCCTACTCTTCTGCCATCTTCCCCTGCCTCCTGCGATTGTTATTTTGATATGGATTGCATTAAATGTGTTGATTGCTTTGGGTAGAATAGACATTTTAACAATATTTCTTTTTCCAATCCATGAGCATGGGATATCTTTCCATTTACTTGCATTGTCTTGAATTTCCTTCATCAGTGATCTATAGTTTTCAGATTACATTCCTTTCACATCTTTGGTTAAGTTTATTCCTAGATAAATTAATGTTTTTGAAGCAGTTATAAATGGGATTGTTATCTTTCTCAATATGATGCATTGTTAGTTTATAGGAATGCAACAGATTTCTGCATATTGATTTAATATCTGGCAACTTCCTGAATTTATCAGTTCTAGTATTTTTGGATTGAGTCTTTTGGGCTTTGCACATACATGGTCATCTGCAAATAGCAGATGTTTTACTTCTTTCTTCAGCATCTATAGAAATGACCATATATTTGATTATCTCTTCTCTTATTGATGTAATGTGTCATTTTGATTGATATGTGAATATTGAACATACTTGCATCCTAGGACTAAATCCCACTTGATCTTGGTGAATGATTTTTTTAAATTTATTGTTAGAGTTGGTTTGCTATTATTTTATTTAGGATTTTTGCATCTATAATCATGAATATGTTGGCCTATAGTTCTCTTTTTTAGTGATGTTTTTATCTGGTTTTGGTATCATGGTGATACTGGCCTCATAGAATGAATTTGGAAGTTTTCCTTCTATTTTTCTGGAGCATTTTAAGAATAGATATTAACTCTTCTTTAAATGTTTGGAAGAATTCACTTGAGAAGTGTCTGATCCTGGATATTTTTGGTTTTGGTATTTTTTATTATTATTACAGATTCAATTTCTTTGCTATTTACTGGTATGCTCATTTTAAAAATTTTTTCCTGTTTTATTTTTGGTAGTATATATGTTTCTTGGAATTTATACATTTCTTTTATAATATTTATTTTGATGGCATATAGTTTGTCATAATATTCTCTTACAATTGTGTGCATTTCTGTGCTATTGGTTATTTCTCCTTTTCCATTCATGATTTTATTTAATCCATTCTCATATTTCTTTCTTTCTTTCTTTCTTTCTTTCTTTCTTTCTTTCTTTCTTTTCTTTCTTTCTTCTCTCTCTCTCTCAATGAGCTTTACTAGAGGTTTATCAACTTTGATTATATTTTCAAAGAATCTGCTCCTAGTTTCATTGACCTGTTATATTGATTTTTTTAGTTTCTATATCATTTATTTCTTATCTAATCTTTATTATGCCCTTCCTTCTGTTGGTTTTAGGCTTCATTGGTTACTCTTTCTAGCTCCTTTAGGTGTAAGGTTAAGTTCTTTATTTTAAAATTTTCTAGCTTCTTGCCATAGGCCTGTATTGTTATAAAGTTCCCTTTCCAAACAGCTTTTTCTGCATCCCAAATATTTTGGAATGTTAATCTTTCATTTTCTTCTGTTTCCATGCAATTTTTGATCTCTTATTTGATTTCTTGATTCACCCATTTATTGTTCAGTAATATGTTTAATCTTCATGTATTTATCATCTTTATAGATTTTTTCTTGTAGTTCATTTCTAGTTTCATAGAATTGTGATCAGAAAAGTTACATGTTATGACTTTGATCATTTTGGATTTGTTGAGACATGCTTTTTTTGCCTAATATGTTATCTATTCTGGAGATTATTCTATATGGACTTGAAAGGATTGTGCATTCTGCCCTTTTAGGATAGAATGTTGTGATTATATATGTCAACTCCATTTCATCCAGTGTATCATTCAAAGCCACTGTTTCCTTGTTGATTTTCTGTTTGGATGATCTATCCATTGATGCATGTGGAATGTTAAAGTCCCTTAGTATTACTATTACTATTGATTGTATTACTATTGATTAGTTCCTTTATTTTTGTTATTATGTTTTATGTATTTGGCTGTTCCTTTGTTGGGTTTATAAATATGTATAATTGTTATATTTTCTAGTTGTGTTGTTACCTTTATTATTATATAGTACCTTTGTCTCTTTTTATATGACTGTCTTAAAGTCTATTTTTGTCTGCTTTCCATCACTATATCCTCTAGGTCACTGATATGTTCCTCTGCTTCCTATAGCCTACTTTGTATTCCATATATTGTATTTTTAATTTCATTTATTGATTTCTTCACCTTTGATTTGTTGTTTTTTATGTTTGTTAAGGGTCTCACTGATGTTATCTATGCTTTTCTCAAGTCTAGTGAGTTTCTTTATGATTGTTATTTTAAATTCTCTATCAGAGATACAACTTATTTCTGTTTCACTTTGATCTCTTGCTGTGATTTTGTCCTGTTCTTTCATTTGAGACAAATTTTTCTGACTTCTCGAATTTTCTCTCTGTGCCTTTTTCTCTGTTTTACAAAAGTCAGCTACATCCTCTGCTCTTGATAGTAGTTGCTTTATAAAATCTCATAATTCAGTGCAGTGTAGTGTCTGCTGTTCACCATAACCTGGCTCTTCAGGGGCATCTTCTATATGTGCTGCTTGCATCCTGCCCTTGTGTCTGAATCGATTTTTCTCTCAGTCCAGATGTCTGCACTGACTTTCTTCCTCTTGCGGGTTATGCTTGATTTCTGTTATGTTACTGAGACCCAAGCAAGCTGACTCCTAAGTGGTGTGACAGTAGGAGGACTTGGTGAAATAGTGGTAATATTAGCAAAATCCTAGGCCTGATTCCTGGAAGTGAGGTGGTGGTCAGGAATGTGGTGCATGTTAGTGGCAGTGGGTAGGGGTAATGTACATAGCTGAGGTGGTAACAAGGGATGCAAAGTGATTGAGAACAGCACATGGTGTGTGTGTGTGTGTGTGTGTGTGTGTGTGTGTGTGTAGAAGCCTATTGTAGATCATGGTTGCCAGGGTCATATGGTGGCTGGTGGGGCATGTGTAGCATTAACAAATTTTGTGCTAGCCTCTAGTCACAGGCTGATTCTCAGAAGTGAGGTGGCAGCCAGGGGTGTGATAAACAGCAGTAGCATTGCCCAGGGCGTGTGATGTCTGTCTGCATGGCAACTGGGTGTGGTGTGGCATCTGTATGTACTAGGCTCAGCACATGGCATCTGTGTGCAGGGCTGGTTGCCATGGAGTATGGTGTCTGGGTATCCATATCCATGCATACAGCTAGCTGGTCAGGACATGTGCAGCTTCAGCAACATTTGTGCTGGGCTGCTAGTCATAATCTGGACCCCCCAAGCACGATGGCCATGGGGTGTAGCATAGGGAGGTAGTACTTGGGTGAGGTAGGCAGTATTGAAAAAATTAGTGCTAAGCCCAAGGCCTAGGCTAGCAGGCTTGGAGTGGGTGAGTCCTGAGGAGAACTCATAGGTAGGGCACACTACTAGCAGGTTAGGTAGCAAGTAGAGCCACTTCCTGAAGGTGTCTCTGTATTTATGCTGTGGAACAAGGGAGGAAAATGGCCTCTGCCAGCTCCTTTGTTCCCAGAGAAGTCCCCCAACAAGCTCTGAAATAAATATAAATAAATATAAATATAAGCAGATCTTCCTCTCATTGTGCAAGCTGCTGCCTCTCATCTAACTGTTGTCTCTTTATTTTTTTAAAGATTTATTTATTGATTGATTCATGATAGACAGAGAGAGAGAGAGAGAGAGAGGAAGGGGGAGAAGCAGGCTCCATGCCGGGAGCCCGACGTGGGACTCGATCCCGGGACTCCAGGATCGTGCCCTGGGCCAAAGGCAGGCGCTAAACCGCTGAGCCACCCAGGGATCCCTAACTGTTGTCTCTTTAATGGTGGGATCTGGCTATCACTCTGGACTCACCTATTTCTGAGTCAACTGACTTAAAGCTCCATGTTCCAAGTGCAGCTAGGAAATTCAGCCCCTTTGGTTTTCAAGGCCAGATATTATGGAAATTTATTTTCCCTGCAGGCTCCCAGATGCTTTCCTCTCTTCATGATCACAAATCCCTCCCTCCTTCAGGAAGCTCCAGACCACCATTTCTGCCCTTCCTTACCTCTATGATGAAGCTTCTTTTCTACACTTAGTTGTGGAATTTGTTCTGGTTTATTGACTCAGATGTGAGTGATAGTTCTGGTAGTTCTGGTTTATTGACTCAGATGTGAGTGATATGTAGTTGTAAACATGGGATAGAATGAGCTTAGGGTCCTCCTATTCCACCATCTTTATCTCTCCTGTAAAGAATTTTTTTGACTTGAGTCATCTGTTGTACATTTCATTTACTTTCTCATTTTATGTAAAAGCATCTTTGGATATTTTATTCAAAAATGTACCCTGATCACAACCTTTCTATATGCTTTCTTACATATTTCTATTAGCATTTATTTCCTTGTCTGTTATTAGATACAAAATGGTAGGTTTACATTGGTTTGTCCCATTGTCTTCCAAGAAATTACTGAGTATATGATTTTATTAGTCATTCCTTCTTCTTTTACTTGGTTCTTTTTAATGAAAAGCTATTAATAAAGTGTTAGCTATGAGTCAGGCGCTGCTAGGAGATAAAAAAACACATATTGTTTCTACATTTATGGAGTTTATATTCAAGTGTGTAAGGGCACTGATACGAATCTAAACATAATGCTATATTTAACTAGATTTATAAGTGTGAAAAGAGTATATGGTCCTAAGAAATCAACAGACATTAAGCAAATTATCCCTATAAACACGGAAGTGTATTAAATTGTTAGGGAATCAAGTTAAATATGATAAAGTCCCAAGTATTAAGGACTTTAGAATATAATGTGAAAGACAAGTAACAGGCAATGCAAATAGGTGTGATAAGTGCAATGAAAGGTGTAAGCATAATGTTCCCTAGTGACACATAGGAAGACCCCCTAGTCTAGTATTTGGAGCTCAAGAAAGACTTCTTAGAGAGGAGACATCTAAACTGAATGTCCCAAAGAAGTAAGATTAGTAGATAATAAGGTGAGAGTGAGAAACTGTGATGGATATTATTCTGGGCTCTACAATCTAGGCAATAAAACTGGAGACCAGAGAGAGAGAGAGAGAGAGAGAGAATAAACCAGTGGGAAGCAAAAGTAGTTATGACTGTACCATACACATTTTGTTGAATGTTTAATAGGATGTGTTTTTTAAATTTTTTAAAAAAATTATTTATCCATTCATGAGAATAATTCATTCATCAGAATTTATTCATTCTGAGAGACAGAGAGAGGGAGAGAGAGGCAGAGACACAGGCAGAGGGAGAAGCAGGCTTCATGCAGGGAGCCTGATGTGGGACTTGATCCTGGGACTCCAGGATCACGCCCTGGGCCGAAGGCAGGTGCTAAACTGCTGAGCCACCCAGAGATCCCTAGAATGTGCTTTTAAAGGATTAGGAGGTTCATAGCATCTTACTATATACTTGTTAAATGAGCTAAAGTAGTGTAAGGAGTTTACACTTTGTAGTAAGAGTCTCTGAGTTCAAAAACCATACCTTCTTGGCTGTGACATGAGGCAAGTGACTTAATCCCTCTCTTAACCTCATTTTCTTTTCCTGTGATTTGATGATAACAATACCTTTCACATATGCTTCTCGTAAGAATTATACATCTCTAATTGAAAAGTGTTTAGAAGAATGCCTGGAACATAGGCAGTACTGATTAAATATTAGCTATTATTATGTTTAATAATAGACATATACATTAATGGTCAACAGGCAAGGATGACCTAGTATAAGGCATTGTGATAGAATAGGGAGGTCATGGAATTAATATTCAAAAGACATGAAATATAGTCTTGGATCTATCATTTATTAGTTACTGTGTGACCAGGCAATTACTTAACCTCTTTAATGAGCCTTAGTTTCCTCATTTATGAAAAGGAAATAATACCTTACTATATTGGGATATTATTTCCTCACTAAATCAGTATAAAAACAAAACCTGTTGTGTTTGTTTATTATTATTATTACTACCAGTATTAGTTACAGAGGAGGAAAATTCAAATTTGGGTAGATATTATTTACAATATGAACAGCGATTATCTTGGGCCTCTTTAATATTTGCATTGAGGATGATAATTTTTAGTTATAAATGTGATCATTTGTTCTTATAATTATCATCCTGTAAACAGGATAGGATGAACTAGTTTAAAATTCATCAACTTCTTATATATGTAAAATAGGAGCTCAATAATCCTTAGTTATATGCAATTAGAAATATCTTGTATAAACATTTAATTTATTTTATAACATATAATATATATTTTATATTATAAATATGGTCCTGATTAATAACTAACTCACATTAATTTGCAGACTTTCAATTTACGTTGTTTCTTTTTTTTTTTTTTTTTTTTGGCTGGGTACAGTATACTTTATTGATGGTACATGACAAAGCAGGACTCCCCAAGCCCCTCCCCTCCCTCGGGGTCTGGGATGTAAATTGGAGGTCAGGATATTCTCAGTGTTTTGGGGATTAAGTTGGGGCAGGGACTCCCCAGCAGCTGAGGGCCTCTCTCTTCCTCTTGTTCTTGCTGCGGCTGGTGGTCCAGGAGGCTCTTACTCCTTGGAGTCCATGTGGACCATGAGGTCCACCACCCGATTGCTATAGCTGAATTCATTGTCATACCAGGAAATGAGCTTGATGAAGTGGTCATTGAGGGCAATGCCCGCCCCGGCGTCGAAGGTGGAAGAGTGGGTGTCACTGTTGAAGTCACAGGGGACAACCTGGTCCTCAGTGTAGCCCAGGATGTCCTTGAGGAGGCCCTCTGATGCCTGCTTCACTACCTTCTTGATGTCATCATATTTGGCAGCTTTCTCCAGGCGGCACTTCAGATCCACAACTGACACGTTGGGGGTGGGGACACAGAAGGTCATGCCAGTGAGCTTCCCGTTCAGGTCAGGGATGACCTTGCCCACAGCCTTGGTCGTGCCAGTGGAAGCAGGGATGATGTTCTGGGCAGCCCCTTGGCTGTCATGCCACAGCTCACCAGAGGGGCCGTCCACAGTCTTCTGGGTGGCAGTGATGGCATGGACGGTGGTCATGAGGCCCTCCACGATGCCAAAGTGGTCGTGGATGAGTTTGGCTAGAGGAGCCAAGCAGTTGGTGGTGCAGGAGGCATTACTGACAATCTTGAGGGAGTTGTCATACTTCTCATTGTTCACGCCCATCACAAACATGGGGGCATCAGCAGAAGGAGCAGAGATGATGACCCTTTTGGCCCCGCCTTTAAAGTGAGCCCCAGCCTTCTCCATGGTGGTGAAGATCCCAGTGGACTCCACAACATACTCAGCACCAGCATCACCCCATTTGATGTTGACGGGATCCCATTCCTGGAAGATGGAGATGGACTTCCCATTGATGACAAGTTTCCCGTTCTCAGCCTTGACCATGCTGTGGAATTTGCCGTGGGTAGAATCATACTGGAACATGTACACCATGTAGGTGAGATCAATGAAGGGGTCATTGATGGCGACAATATCCACTTTGCCAGAGTTAAAATCAGCCCTGGTGACCAGGCGCACAATATGGCCAAATCTGTTCACTCTGACCTTCACCATCGTGTCTCGGGGACACGGCTGGCACTACACCAGAAGATACGGCTGTCTGTTGAATGGGGAGGAGCAGAGAGCCACATTGTTTCTTTCTTAGGTGGATCAGAAATATCTCTCATCTGCTGAGATATTCTGTGTAACTTATAATATGTCATGTTTTTCATTTGCCTCATTGTTTTTACTGTTGTAGGGTGCCCTTGGAGAAAGATGCCATAATTCTTGGTTAATCTCCTACAATACCTAACTAAATTCCTTAAATATAATATCTACATACATTTTTGTTGAATGAATGAAGAATATGCATTAATTTTCAACTATCTATTTCAATCACTATCATAAAATATTGACAAAAGAACTTCAGGCTTCTTGTTGTATTTGTATAATAACTATGAAATTGAACACAAATTTTGGAATAAAAGTATAATTGAGTTTCTTCCTCCCTAGTATATTAGCTAGCTCTGACTTATCCTTCAAATCTCATTCTAAAAGTTTATCAATGATAATATATTCTGGATCCCTAGAGTAAGTCTTTTTCCTTTGTCACATGTATTCACAATAGTCTATTTCCACTTTTTTTGAATGTATCACTACTGTAATGAAATCATTAAGGTGCATCTATTTGTTTTTTTTCTTATAAAGGTGCATCTCCCTTGGGATGTCTGGGTTGCTCAGTGGTTGAGCTTCTGCCTTTGGCTCAGGGCCTGATCCCAGGGTCCTGGGATCAAGTCCCACATCAGGCTTCCTACATGAAGCCTGCTTCTCTCTTCTCTCTCTCTTTCTCTCTCTCTCTCTCAAATAAATAAGTAAATAAAATTTAAAAAAGTACATCTCCCTTGTTGGGAGCGGCCCTGCGATAGTGGGCAGGATTCCGAGTTGAGCTTTCGATCAGCCTCCTCAACCTTTGAGCTGAAACCGCAGACATGTGGCGCCAGCCAAGGTTTTGCAGTTGAGCAACAAAGTTCCTTGATGAACTTGTCCCGACTGCAGATGTCGTTCCCACTTCCCCCCTTTGCTGAGTGGAGCTGCAGCTAAGAATAATGTCTGCTATAATCATCACTAGTGTAGCGTAGCCTGAGCTATTATGGGTACAATAGGTATAGATGAAATAACATGATTGTTATTCTACCATAAGAGTTCCTTAACCTTTCACATACCCCTTAGACATTCGTCTAAGCATTCTACATCTCTGCTTGTAATCATTAACAGAGTGTTCTTGACGTTCTTTGTTTGTAATGATGGATTGATCAATTGTATCCCAATTGTAATAGGATGTTATGCGCTCTTGTTATTTTGTATCTGCTTCCTCCTTTTAGCAGTATATATATGCCTTGCTGTTTGCAATAAATTTGTCCTTGTGGCCATCAGCCACATTGACCCTTCTATCCCATACTCTGTTCTCTTCTCTTTATTTCTCATCCCCTTACCCTCGGTTCCTGAACCCGGACCTTGATGCGCCGGACGCGACACTCCCTTATCTCATATGCCGTAAATTCCACTAGAAGTCTGGCTTTTTCTGGTGCAGCACTGAACCTCACTGCTTAGAGTAATGTTTTATGTGGTTGCTCAATAAATATTGGTCAAGGGAAGGTATAAGTACAATACCCATGTCTGTGTAGTCCAGTATATTACATACTTTTCTATGTGGTAGTCACAACATCTTCAATATATAAATGCTTGTCTGAATTTCAGAAAGATATAATAAATGACTAAAATAACAAATATGGTGCCATAGGACATACATCACAAGCAGAGTTTTCCAAGATCCAGACTATGAAATGAACAACTAATTTCAGGAATTTCACTGAGTTGTGTTTTCTGAGTCAATACCTGTGATTGAGTAAAGGAAGAGGGGTTGAGCAGACAGAGTTTAAGCTATTATGAAGTCACAACAAAGGCTTCAGTGCATTCCATGTGGAGATCTAGAGCTGGTTAGCCCTTCAGATTTGTCCTGAACTGATGTAAGGAAACCAGACCTTTGTACTCATGTGTAAATCAATCATTTGATGTGTAGGCTATACCCCAGAAGAGGTTTTGATCTTTAGTGAGGTAGCCCTCTTAGACTGAGGGTACATGCTATCAGGGATAACTCAATTGTGATCTTTCAGCTATCAACCTTCTCAAAGAAGGAATACATCAGTCCCAAATGAAGCAGAGGGGATTGTGGTAATCTGAGAAACACATCACAATGCCTATTACAGTCTACTCTTTGCCATATGGATCTATGCACTTCATTTAAGTTGGATAAGCAGCTCCTTCTGTATTCTAGAGGATCTCTTTTATGGGGAAAACAATACAATAAAGATTAAAGTAGACAAACTACAGCCTCTGCCACATCAACTAATCTTGAGACTACTACTTACACTCATACTATTCCTTTTCTATTCATTTTAGATATCCCTTAGTTAATGCTTATGCTGGCATGGATTACTTCGTTGTGGGATGAGTCAAATCCTCATTTATAAAGTGTCTGATCTTCTACTCAATGTCTTTCTGAGGCTATAACTGCTTCACTTAGCCTCAAAAATAGGCCAAAGAGTCTCAAAAGATAACCAAATGGGTCATCTGCATGCAAACATATTATTTCCTACCCTCATTGAGTAATGGCACCCCCCAGTCCATCTTCAGTGATTAGGATCGATTACCCTGCCATGATGGTGATTCCTTTCCTTACCTACTGATCTTTTGTCAGAAACAGCCTAAAGAAAAAGTGTAGCAATCATAGCTTGATATTTTAATTTTTTTATTTATTTGAGAGATAAAGAGAAAGGTAGAGGGAGAGGAGAGAGAGAGAGAGAGAGAGAGAGAGAATCTCAAGTAGACTCCCCCACTGAGTGCAGAGCCCAATGTGGGGTTTATCTCATGACCCTAAGATCATGACCAGAGCTGAAATCAAGAGTTGGACTCTTAACAGAATGAGCTACCTAGGCACCCCTAGCTTGCATATTAAATAAGATTTTTTTTTCTGTCTCCAGGTAGAAGCATTTATATCTTCAAGTCAAGACTCCTAAGCCTGAAGAGCTCAAAATTGTCATTTGGGGAGACACAGATTCTACAACTCAGTCACTGAAAACATCAGCAAACAAATTCACTCCCATTTTCTCATCTTGGTCCTTGAATATATATATATATGTATATATATGTAGTACCTATCTGAGACAACAAATCACGTGCTGTTATTGATTTAGAATATCCATTGTGTCCTGGAATATGGCACCACATTATTATTACAGGGTAACTTCTATAAATTAGTGCCTCAGCTGTGCTTTCAATAGATCCCTGCATTGTTCTATCAAACTGAGAATTTCTGTGTGAACCAAGTACCCACTACTGCACCTTCTTTGCTTTAAAGTGGGTCAATCTATTGGTCTGATGCCACATTAGGTATTGTTTTATATCAGTGAATCAAGCTTTCGATAAGCCTTTACTTCAGGCACTGTACATAAGAAAGGTAAACATTTACCCAGTGGAGATGAGTCAATATTCAATGTATTCAAGTTACTACTATGTGCATGGTTTGTCCAAAGGATAGGGCCATATCAGTGACTCAGCAATAGTTTTATCGCTGACACTTTGGGAGCTGTGGTTGGAATATCATCTTTGGTGTATGCCAGCTCATGCTGTTGGCCACCATGAATACTTTTTTCTACTCATTGTGCCATACTATGAGTCATGAGAGATACTTGCTGCTGTCAACCAGAAGAGTCATACTGTTTGTTATTTTTGTGTTACCTTTGTGTGTGTGTGTGTGTGTGTGTGTGTGTGTGTGATGGATGCATTCAAAAGGGCACCACCCTGAGAATACAAATACCTTCGGTTTGTTCCCATTCTCATAAGACCAACCACATGATTCTTAACTGGATTTGTGCTTCTTTTTTATTGGTTGGAAATGTGGCATCCTTTATATTGAGAGGATATCTTGCCATGCTTCAGACCACTGGGCCCTCCAAAATTCAGTGATGTGACAAGCCTTAGACTCTCTGTAGGTTTTATCTCCCACGTTCTGGAATGAATTCTTCTTACCAAGACCTCCAAGGTACTTTTCACTTCCAGCTAACACAGTTTAAGCAGCATAAGACATGATATATTGCATCAATATGATGCCCTGCAGCATGTTCAGATTGTCCAGACATCCTCAAACTATTTTATGATAAAGAGCAGGAGAGTTAACATAGACATAGAGCAAGACCATAATTGTATGTGATGGTCCACCCCAAACAAATTAGGTCTATTTCTATCCTATTTTCTAACTATATTTTAAAAGAACATTTTTGCTAAATTTATGACTACATACTAGGTACCTGAGGTCTTGTTAACTTGCCATAGGAAAAATATCACATTTGGCACAACAGCTAACAATCGGGCTATTACACAGTTGAGTTTGTCATTGTTCACTGTTATGCTTTAGGATCCAATTGGTTTTTGCATGGGCCAAACTCAGATTGGTGAATTAAATAGAGATATCATGTGGATCACTATCCCTGTTTTGTTTAGATCTATATGGATAGCATTTATTTGTACCATTCAGGAGACTATATTGATTAACTTTCTTGTGTAGGGAAGTAGTTTCAATTGGCCTTCTCCACCACAATAACTCTAACCCATAGAACCAATATAGAGCTATCTGCCAAATACCAAATAAATTCAGTCCAATTGTACATTCATGGATCATGAAAATGACCACTGGCTGGTTATGGATCCAGCGGACTCACTTTGAACCAGACCTAGTCCAAGACTCCTCCATCTACTACCTGGCTACGATATACCCTCACTCCATTTGGAGGGCCATAAATGACACTTTCTGAAGTATAGAAGGAGAGTCTTATTCAAAATAGTAAAGAAAGCAAAATATAACCAGCATCCCAATTTCTGCATCCTTTTCCTATCTTAACAATAGGAAAACTCTATCCTATTCTTCACACACTTTAATTTCAGGTATCCAGTGTGATTTATGCTGCCCTTTCCTTTTTTCTCCCAAGAAGGAATTTAATCAACAGGGCTTTAATGAGATGTGACTGATAAAGCCTTTCTTCTTTCTCTCATAACATATTTATTATATTTGGGCACCTACTTTGCGATAGTTTTCCATGTGCTAGGACCACAACACTGAGCAAATAGAGAAAATTCCTGACTTACAAATCTTACATTTTAGCATAAATAGAAGTGACATAAAATAAAAATATAAGCATTGATTAAAACCAATGGGAAGAATGATTGGAAATGGTGATCAACTTCAGTTAGACTGGTCAAGCAAGGCTTGTTAGCTGTATCCTAAAATAATGCTAAGGAGCTAGTCAAATGAAATTCTGAGAATATGTTTTCCAGGAAATAGTATAGAAAGTGAAAAGACCCTGAAGCTAATATATTTTGCATAATTAAGGCCTAGGGGAAGGTCAGTGTGACTAGAGTAAAGAATTTCTTTCTGGGGCCATGGATCCTGTGACCACACTCTCCTACCTACGATTCTGCCCCACTTAGCCATCTGAACAACTTTCAGGCAGGGATATTGCTCACTGGAGCAGACTTCTAAAAGTTCTGATTTTGTGTTCTAGGACTATATCTCTTTCTGGTAGCTGGCTTATGGAGGATCCTTCCCCCCAACATGTATCTGATTATTAAAATATTTTATTATTTATTTATTTATTTATGAGAGACACACAGAGAGAGACAGAGACACAGGCAAAACGAGTGGCAGGATCCCTGCAGGGAGCCTCATGTGGGACTCTATCCCAGGACCCCGGGATCGTGGCCTGAGCAGATGCTCTATCACTGGGCCACCCAGGCATCCCCTGACATTTATTTTCTGAGATATCCTCAGATTCACTTCTCTGTACCTAACACCTTGCAAAAAGTTTTCAGTTTTCTATGTGGAGAATTCCAGGAATTCTTTTCTCTACATCTCACGTTGAATTCATAGGTTTTCAGAATGATTTGATAGATATCTAGCTAAATTCAAGGGACCAGATGAAACAAGGTACCCTACTCTTCTGCCACTTGCCTCCCTTCAGTACTATTATTCCATTAATATGTAACATGAACCACTATATATTAATTTAAAAGTTATCAAGAAGAGTTTTATAAAAATAAACAAAGCATAAGTGAAACCATAATCCCAAAACTTCTTAGCTAATTCTGTCTTATAAATTTGAAGTTATCTAAAAAGTTAAATTTTGCCTAGTAATGTCAAATATAAATACAAAATAGAGGTAAATGCAAAAACAGAAGGCAAAAACAATAAGGTGAGTTTTGTTTTAATTTTCAAGACACATTTTTCATTAAAAAAAGAGGAAAATGAAAATCTTATGAATTGTTCATCCCATGCTGAGTGGAGAGTTGAATTTACTCTGATTCCAAGTCTAATTTGCCATTTGCTTGGTTACCTGTTTTTTTTTCCTCTGGAGCTTGAATATATTCTTTAGGCCTTCCAATGCAGACAAAGATGAAGTGATTAACATTGAGTCTTTTTCTTTTGCGTATTTTATTTTATTTTTTATTTTATTTTATTTTAATTTTTAAATTGGAGTTCAATTTGCCAACATAGATCATATCACCCAGTGCTCATCCCATCAAGTTCCCCCCTCAGTGCCCATTACCCAGTCACCCCAACCCCCCACCCACCTCCTTTCCACCACCCCTTGTTCATTTCCCAGAGCTAGGTGTCCCCCATGTTCTGTCACCCTCACTGATATTTCCCACTCATTTTTTCTCCTTTCCCCTTTATTCCCTTTCACTATTTTTTATATTCCCCAAATGAATGAGACCATATAATATTTGTCCTTCTCTGATTGACTTACTTCACTCAGCATAATACCCTCCAGTTCCATCCATGTCGAAGCAAATGGTGGGTATTTGTCGTTTCTAATGGCTGAGTAATATTCCATTGTATATATAGACCACATCTTCTTTATCCATTCATCTGTCAATGGACATCGAGGCTCCTTCCACAGTTTGGCTATTGTGGACATTGCTGCTATAAACATTGGGGTGCAGGTATTCTGGCATTTCACTACATCTGTATCTTTGGGGTAATCCCCAGTAGTACAATTGCTGGGTCATAGGGCAGATCTATTTTGAACTCTTTGAGCCACTCCTCCACACAGTTTTCCGGAGTGGCTGCACCAGTTCATATTCCCACCAACAGTGCAAGAGGACTGATCTAGATATATCAAGTGCTCTCCCCTTTCTCCACATCCTCTCCAACATTTGTTGTTTCCTGTCTTGTTAAGTTTAGCCATTCTTAAAAAAAAGTTTACCATTCTCACTGGAGTGAGAGGGTATCTCATTGTGGTTTTGATTTGAATTTCCCTGATGGCAAGTGATGCGGAGCATTTTCTCATGTGCTAGTTGGCCATGTCTGTCTTCCTCTGTGAAATTTCTGTTCATGTCTTTTCATTATTGGATTGTTTGTTTCTTTGTTGTAGAGTTTAACAAGTTGGGTACTACCCCTTTATCTGACATATCATTTTCAAATATCTTCTCCCCTTCTGTAGGTTGTCTTTTAGTTATTGCATGGTCATGGATTGGAAGAATTAATATTGTGAAAATCTCAATGCTACCCAGGGCAATTTACACATTTCATGCAATCCCTATCAGAATACCATGGACTTTCTTCAGAAAGTTGGAATGAATCATCTTAAGATTTGTGTGGAATCAGAAAAGACCCCAAAAAGCCAGGGGAATATTAAAAAAAAAACAGAGCTGGGGGTATCACAATGCCAGATTTCAGGTTGTACTACAAAGCTGTGGTCATCAAGACAGTGTGGTACTGACACAAAAACAGACACATAGATCAATGGAACAGAATAAAGAACCCAGAAATGGGCCCTCAACTCTATGGTCAACTTATATTCAACAAATCAGGAAAGAGTATCCACTGGAAAAAAGTCTCTTCAATAAATGGTTCTGGGAAAATTGGACAGCCACGTACAGAAGAAAGAAAGTGGACTATTCTCTTACACCATACAGAAGGATAAACTCAAAATGAATGGAAGATCTAAAGTGAGACAAGAATTCATCAAAATCCTAGAGGAGAATACAGGCAACACCCTTATTGAACTTGGCCACAGCAACTTCTTGCAAGATACATCTACGAAGGCAAAAAAACAAAAGCAAAAATAAAAATGAATTATTGGGACTTCATGAAGATAAAAAGTTTCTGCACACCAAAGGAAACAGTCTTTTTCTATCTTAAGGGGGGGTCTAATAAAGATACCCCTTATTTTCATTAGAATAAAGAACATGTTTGTGCTGGAGCCAAACAGGACCCAACCTGTAGGAGCTGTCAACTATGTGGCAGTGTAGATGACAGGCCCTTGAAAGATTAATGGTGAAAAAAAAAAAAAACGCTAAAATTTGCATGAAGACACCAACAGTTCACTTAGTTGCCCTTCCTTCTTAGCTCATCACATTTTGGTCTTCAGCATTGCTTTTCCCTAGTTTTCTCTTTGCACTTTACCATCAGGTTTCCTTGTGTCTAAATTTTTTAGTGCATAATACACCTTTAACTATAGTTATTATAATTATAACTATATACTTATTATAATAACAATAGCCCACAATATTTTAATAACCTCACAATATATTTAAAAGGAATTTTCATATATATTATTCTTGTTTGAGTGGTGTTTGTTTGATTATATAATAATGTATATTTTGCTTTTTTACTTTAGAAATAACTTAAGGATTCCCTTAAAATATTTTAAATGATATATGTTAATGAATTTCAGAAACCAGGCTGAATATCTGGAATTCATATTAACCTAACATCTGCAATTTTCCAAAATTGCTTTTTTTGGGGAGAATAATTCTACAAATATTCTGCAAACATTTTGAGAAAAAGATAAGAATATAAAATAGCATGAAATTGTTAATTTAAAATAGTCTTAATTATTTATTAATAATGGGAAGGATGTGTTTCTGCCATTCCTCAAGAATCAAATGGAGGTGGGAGAAGAACTGTTTAAAGGTCAAAACAAAACCTCATGTTCCTTAGATATGTCCAGTTTTCCTTGCATCAAATCATTTGAAAATTTACATAAAGTTCAAGATAAAAATGATTAACTGGTCTTTAAATTTTTTCTTATTTGATTAAATAAAACATGAATGAAAATTTACATTTTAAAATTGTTTGAGTGAAATATAATTTATCTGTGGTGAATATTCCAATCTTAAGTGTACTGTTCAATGTTGATATGGACATATCAAGGAATAGAATGGTGCTCTCAATTTAACAGACTTCCCTCATATGTTTTATCAAGTAATCAATGCTTCCCTCTCTCCTATCAGAAATACCACTTATTTGATTTCAGTTGTCAGATGTTAGTTTTAGTCAAAAGATTATTTTTTCATTTTATTTTAAGGTATAATTTACATATATAAAAATTAATTCCTTAAAATATACTGTTCTGTAAGTTTCAATATATGTATACACTCAAGTAACCATCACCACAATCAAGATATAGACAATGTTATCCCCTCTCCAATTCTCCTCTTGTCCTTTTCTGATCACTCCACTATCATCCCTGTCCTCCGGGAACAACTATATTATTTTCTGTTCCTTTAGTTCTGGCTTTGAAAAAAGGTCATAAAAATAGAATTATACCATATGTAATGTTTTGAGTCTGCCTTCTTTTTTTAAAATTAAATTTAGATTCAAATTAGTAAACATATACTGCATTATTAGTTTCAGAGTTTAAGGATCCATCAGTGGCATGTTACACCCAGTGTTCATTATATCAAGTGCTCTCCTTAATGTCCATCACACAGTTACTCCATCCCCCCATCGATTCCCCCCCATAAACCCTCAGATTTTTCACTGTACTTAAGAGTCGCTTCTGGTTTTCCTCTCTCTCTGTTTTTATAATTTTTAAAATTTTTCTACCCCTTACCCTATGTTCATTGTTTTGTTTCTTAAATTTCACATATGAATGAAATGATATGGTATTTGTCTTTCTCTGAGTGACTTATTTCACTTACATAATACACTCTAGTTCCATCTGCATGGTTGCAAATAACAAGATTTCATTTTTGATGGCCTAGTAATATTCAATTGTGTATATATACCATTTCTTCTTTATCAATTCATCCATTGGTGAACATCTGGGCCCTTTCCATATTTTGGCAATTGTGGACATTGCTGCTATAAGCATTAGGGTGCATGTGCCCTTTCAAATCACTGTTTTTGTATCTTTTGAGTAAATACCTAGTAGTTAAATTACTGAGCCATAGGGTAGCTCTATTTTCAACTCCTTTAAACTTCATATTATTTTCCAAAATGGCTATACCAGCTTTCTCTCCCATTAGCAACATAAGAGGGTTCTCCTTTCTCTGCATCCTTGACAACATCTGTGCTTTCTGATTTGTTAATTTTAGCCATTCTGATCAGTGTGAAGTGATGTCTAATTGTCGTTTTTATTTGTATTTCCCTGATGATGAGAGATGTTGAGCATTTTTCCATATGTCAGTTAGCCATTTATATGTCTTCTTTGGAGAAATGTAGGTTCATGTCTTTTGCCCATTTCTTGACTGGATTGTTGGGGGTTTGAGTGTTGATTTTGATGAGTTATTTATGGATTCTGGATATTAGCCCTTATAGGGTATGTCATATGCAAATATCTCCTCCCATTCTGTAGGTCACCTTCTATTTTTTTAATTTTTTTCTTTCACGTTTTGTCCTGATGAAGTCCACTGGTTCATTTTTGCTTTTGTTTCCCTTGCTTCTGGAGATGTGTTTAGCAAGAAGTTGCTGTGATCAACATCAAAGAGGTTTCTGTCGGTGCTCTTCCCTAGGATTTTGATGGAGTCCTGTCTCACATTTAGATCTTTCATCCATTTTGAATTTATTTTTGTGAACGGGGTAAGAAAGTGGTCCTGATTCATTCTTCTGCATGTGGCTATGCAATTTTCCCAACATCATTTATTGAAAAGACTATCTTTTTTCCATTAGATATTCTTCCCTGTTTTTTCAAAGATTAGTTGACTAAAGAGTTGTGAGTCTATTTCTTGGTTTATTCCTTTCCACTGACCTGTTTTTGTTCCAGTATTATACTGTTTTGATGATTACAGCCTTGTAACAGCTGAAGTCTGGAATTGTGATGCTTCCCATTTTAATTTTCCTTTTCAACATTCCTTTGACTATTTGGGGTCTTTTCTGGTTCCATACAGATTTCAGAATTGTTTGTTCCAGCTCTGTGAAAAATGCTGATGTTATCTTGATAGAGATTGCATTGAAATGTGCCTCCTTCTTTTGAGTTAAATTCATTTGAGTCTCATGCACATTGTATCAATTGTCCATTATTTTTTAAATGATTTATTTATTTATTTATTTCAGAGGGAGAGAGAGAGAGCAGAGGAGGGACAGAAGAGAGAAAAAGTCAAGCAGACTCCATGCTGAGAACAGAGCCCATATGGGGCTCCACCCCATGACACTGTGATCATGATCTGAGCCAAAATAAAGAATTGTATGCTTAAGTAACTAAGCCACTCAGGCACCCCAATAGTCTATTACTTTTATTGTGGAGTAAAATTTACTTTTTTATTGCAGACTTAATTCCCTTATAATTAATTCTTGCTAGAAAATGGAATTGGATATTACTTACAATTATGTCAACATTCATAGAGGATGAACATCAGAGGCATATAAGTGTACTATCACCACAAAATGTCTTCATTTTCCAAATAGTTTTAAATTTTAGCTATGAAGGTCAGTTACCAATGTGAAAATTTTTCTTAACAAGTAGAAATTTTATGTCCATTCAATCAGTGTCTCTGACATCTTCCTGGGCCTATTCATTTGTAGATTGGCGTATACTTGTTTTAAGATTTTATTTATTTATTCCTGAGAAACACACAGAGAGAGAGGGAGGCAGAGACATAGGCAGAGGGAGAAGCAGGCTCCATGCAGGGAGCCCGATGTGGGACTTCATCCGGGGACTCCAGGATCATGCCCTGATCTGAAGGTAGGTGCTTAACCGCTGAACCACTGAACCACCCAGGCGTCCCATGGAGTAGAAATTTTAACTGGGTTCATCATTTCATGTATGTATATGTGCTATCCATTTTCATATGCTGCCCAAGTTCTTTTGGATAAAAGATGTGACTCAGAGAAGGGCCACAAAGTGGAGGAACTTCTTTACCAAGGAGATCACATCCTAATGCATCTTCCATTTCATCTCCTTCAGGCCCAGCTTTGGCCTGAAGCCCTCCATCAAGAACATCTCAGCTTTGTTTCTCTGGCTTCCAGCTGTCACACTCTGCCCTTCTCAGTGGCTTGAGTAGAATTTCATTGTATAGATGTACCACAGTATATTTATCCATTCCTCAACTGAGGAGCATTTGAGTTATTTTCAGTCTTAGATGATTATAAACACAGCTGCTATGAACACTTGCACACAGATTTTTGTGTGAACATTCACTTTAATTTTATATGAATAATACCCTAAATGTGGACTTCTTGTTTTCAACTCACATGAGTAAATACCTAAAAGAGAAATATTCCTGGTAAGTGCATATTTAACTGTTCTAAAAATCATGAATTTTTTAAAAGTGGTTATACTTTTGCACATTTAAACCAGTAGTGTATGAGAATGTTAGTAATTCCTCATCTTGGATTGTACTTGGTATTTTCGGTTTTAAAGAAACAGTTTAGACATTGGAATATATTTGTAGTATTCTCTTACAGTGTATTTAATTTGTGTTTCCCTAACAATTAATGACGTTGATCATTTTTCATGTGATTATTTTCCACCATTATATCTGTAGTGAAATGTTCAAATATTTTGTCCAATTTGTTTGGGATGATAGTTTTTTTATTATTTACTTTTTTTGAAAAGTGTTTATATATTCTATATGCAAGTACTTTATCAGATATCTTACATAGAAATATTTTCTCATAGGATGTGGCTTTTTTATTCTCTTAATATCTTTTGAAGAATCAAGATAAAATCCAATTATTTCTTTTCTTTTGGATGATTAGTTTTTATAAAACATTCCATTTCAGACAGTGTTAGTCCAATAACTTCTTCCTTTTTCAAAATTCCTTTGTTGCATTGAATTTCCAGATAACTTTTGAAATCTGCTCGTCAAATTTCACAAAAGAAATTCCTGCATGATTTTGATTAGAAATGCAATAAAATAAATTAAATTTTTGAGAGATTTAACAGTGTAACAATATTGAGTCTTCCAATTCTCTAGCATGCTATATTTCCATATTTATATGAACTTAGATGTCTTAATTAGTGTTTAGTTTTCAACATGCAGATCTTGTATGTACATTGAAATATTTATACTTAAGTATTTTGTGTTTCGTGTTCCTGTTATAAATGATATTATTTTATTTCCAATTTCAATAGTATGTTTCTATCTTATAGAAATGCTTTCTATGTGTGTGTGTTTATTTACTTGTGATGTTGCTAAACTCACTTTGTGGCACCTTATTCATGGATTCCTTGTGATGGGATTTTCTACATCATCATATATCTGTGAATAGAATAAGCTTTATTTTATCCCTTCTAATCTGTATCTTTTTTTATCTTTTTACCTTTTCTTGTCTTATTGCACTGTACCAGTACCATGATGAGGGGAAACAGTAAGTAAATATCCTTGACTTGTTCCTAAGGGGGGGGGAGCATTCAGTATTGTCATCATTATGTAAGGTTCTAGTTGTAACATTTTTGAATGCATCTTGTATCAGAATGAGAAAAGTCCTTTTTATTCCTAGTTTGCAGAGTTTTATTTTATGTTGTTCTTAATCAGGAATGGATGTTCGAGTTTTCATATACTTTTCCTGCATCTATTAGTACTTAAATACTATTCCTTTGCTTTTAACCTATTTATGATTCATAAAGCTGATTTCCTTAAAACCATATATAGATGGTTCTACCTTTCTAACTCAATATAACAATCTGTTCTAAATTGTTAAATTCAGGCATTTCATTTTTTTAATTATTTATTTATGATAATCACAGAGAGAGAGAGAGGCAGAGACATAGGCAGAGGGAGAAGCAGGCTCCATGCACCGGGAGCCCGCCGTGGGATTCGATCCCGGGTCTCCAGGACCGCGCCCTGGGCCAAAGGCAGGCGCCAAACCACTGCGCCACCCAGGGATCCCAGCATTTCATTTTTTATATAACAATTGACTTCCTTGTATTAAAATCTTTTCTTTGTATTATTTAAACTTTTTATTTCTTGCTTTTGATTAATCAATTACTTATTTTTATTCCATTTTATCTCCATTATTAACTTATTTATAACAAATTTTTAATTTTTAAGATTTTATTTTATTTATTTATGAGAGGCAGAGAGAGAGAGAGAGAGAGAGAGAGAGAGAGAGAGAGAGACAAAGGCAGAAAGAGAAGCAGGCTCCACACAGGGAGCCCGACGTGGGACTCGATCCCGGGTCTCCAGGATCAGGCCTGGGCTGAAAGCGGGGCTAAACCGCTGAGCCACCTGGGCTGCCTGATAACAAATTTTTAATTTGCTAGTGGTTGATATAGGCTTTATAATACTCATCTTTCATTAATCACAGTCGACTTTCTTTTTTTTAATTTTTATTTATTTATGATAGTCACACAGAGAGAGAGAGAGAGAGAGAGAGGTAGAGACACAGGCAGAGGGAGAAGCAGGCTCCATGCACCGGGAGTCCGACGTGGGATTCGATCCCGGGTCTCCAGGATCGCGCCCTGGGCCAAAGGCAGGCGCTAAACCGCTGCGCCACCCAGGGATCCCTCACAGTCAGCTTTGAAATATTACTATACCACTTCACATGTAGTATAAAATACTGTAATAGACTCCCAATTTCTTCACCCTTACTGTGTTATATTCCTAATTTTCCTTCTTTACCATAGTATTTGTCCAGTCTTCCCTTCATCTTTTCTATTATTGCCATTTATCATATTCACATGTTATAGACACACAGCTTGTTGCTACTGCTTTTACTTTTTTTTTAAAGATTTATCTATTTATTTATTCATGATAGACATAGAGAGAGAGAGAGGCAGAGACACAGGCAGAGGGAGAAGCAGGCTCCATGCAGGGAGCCCGACGTGGGATTCGATCCCGGGACTCCAGGATTGCGCCCTGGTCCAAAGGCAGGCGCCAAACTGCTGAGCCACCCAGGGATCCCCTACTGCTTTTACTTTAGACTGTAAGTTATCCTTAGAGCAGTAAAAAATGAGAACAAAATTAATTTATATTTGAATACCTCTGTGCCACTTCCAGTGCTCTTTGTTTACTTATACAGATCCCAATTGTTTATCTGCTTATATTCATTTTGTCTAAAGATTCATCCAAGATGAATCCCTACTCTTCTTCAAAGATAGAACTTTTTTTTTCTTTTCCCTCCCACCTGCTATAATGAGTCTTCATTTAATGTCTTTTGTTTCATAGAGAAGGTAGGAAATTGACATAGGTTGAATGTCATGATTTTCCCACAGGGACAATGTTTTCTTCTCACAGATCTGCACCACCAGGGAAACTTTCTCAGGAACCTTGTCCTGCTCCCAGTTTTTCTAGTAAGCACTCCGTTAGGTCCATGGCATAAAGTTTACAAGTGGATGTGAATTCCCCTTGTGTCTACATTCCTCAGATTATATTATTAATATAGTTCTCAGGATTTAGACATTCATTTAAAATTTAAGAGAAATTATATTTATTGGATAGTATAGC
Organism: Otocyon megalotis megalotis; assembly: GCA_017311455.1. Lineage (NCBI taxonomy): Eukaryota > Metazoa > Chordata > Mammalia > Carnivora > Canidae > Otocyon > Otocyon megalotis. The sequence continues at coordinate 124,368 of JAEUCK010006591.1, forward strand.
TTTCAGTGGCATCTTTTGCAGTTAAACAAGTCTTACATATCATCTATCCTTAAGGGCATCTCTAACGCCTTAGATTTTGTGTGATTGGGTTGTCATATAGCCTTAAAACTTTGATGGGTCAAAGTATTTTTGTGAATTTACAGATTGCCTGGCATTTTTCTTTTTTCAAATCTTTATTTAAATACTAGTTAACATGTGGTATAATATTGGTTTCAGGAGTAGAATTTAGTAAATCATCATTTACATATTACAACCAGTGATCAAAACAAATGTCCTCCTTAATAACCATCACCCATTTAGCCTACGCCCATCCACCTCCCCTCCCTCAAACCTCAGTTTCTTCTCTATACTTAAGCTTTACCTCCTTCTATTTTTCCTTTCCACTTTGTTCATCTGTCCTTTTCCTTAAATAAATATGAGTGAAATAATATGGTATTGCTCTTTCTCTGACAGACTTATTTTGTTTAGCATAATATACTCTAGTTCTATCTACATCATAGGAAATATCAAGATTTCATTTTTTTAAATATTTTATTCATTTATTAATGAGAGACACAGAGAGAGAGAGAAGCAGAGGGAGAAGCAGGTTCCATACAGGAAGCCCAATGTGAAACCCAATCCTGGGACTCCAGGATCACGCCCTGGGCCAAAGGCAGGCATTCAAATGCTGAGCCACTCAGGGATCCCCAAGATTTCATTTTTTTTGATGGCTGAGTAATATGCCATTGTATACACATAGTACATTTTCTTTATCCAATGATCAGTTGATGGACATTTGGCCTCTTTCCATAATTTGGGAATTGTTGATCATGCTGCATTAAACGTTAGTGTACATGAGACACTTCAAATCACACTTTTTGTATCCTTTGGGTAAATACCTAGAACTACAATTACTAGGTCATAGGGTTTTTCTATTTTTAACTTTTTGTGGAACCTCCATACTGTTTTCCAGAGTGGTTGCGCCAGTTTGAATTCCCACAAAGAGTGTAAAATGGATCCCCTTTCCCTGCATTCTTGTCAACATCTGTTATTTCCTGTGTTGTTAGTTTGACTCTGTTTGACAGGTGTAAGGTGTCAACTCATAGTGGTTTTGATTTGTATTTCCCTGATGATGAGCGATGTTGAGCATGTTATATGGATCTTTTAGCCATCTGGATGTCTTCTATAGAAAAGTGCCTATTCATGTCTTCTGCCCATTTCTTCACTGTATTTTTTTTTGCATGTTGAATTTACAAATTTATTTATTTATTTATTTATTTATTCATTCATTCATTCATTCATTCAAGACACAAAGAGAGAGAGAGAAAATGAGAGAGAGAGAGAGAAAGAGACATAGGCAGAGGGAGAAGCAGGCTCTATGCATGGAGCCTGATGTGGGACTCAATCCCGGGTCTCCAGGATCACACCCTGGGCTGAAGGTGGCACTAAACCGCTGAGCCACCTGGGCTGCCCTGAATTTGCAAGTTCTTTATAGATTTTGGATATTAACCTTTATCAGATGTCATTTGCAAATATCTTCTTCCATTCCATAGTTTGCCTTTTAATTTTGTTGGTTGTCTCCTTCACTAATGCAGAAGCCTTTTATCTTGATGAAGTCTTAATAATTCATTTTTACTTTTGTTTCCCTTGCCTCAGGAGATATGTTTGGTAAGAAGTTGCTACACCCAGGTAAAAGAAGTTGCTGCCTGTGTTCTCTAGGATGTTGATGGTTTACTTTCTCACTTTAAGTTCTTTCATCAATTTTGAATTTATCATTGTGTATGGTGTAAGAAAGTGATCCAGTTTCAGTCTTCTGCATATTGCTGTTCATTTTCCCAACAATATTTGTTGAAGAGACTATCTTTTTTCAATTGGATATTATTTCAGCTTTGTTGATGTTTAGTTTACCTCATAGGTGTGGATCTATCTCTGGGTTTTCTATCCTGTACCACTCATATGTGTCTATTCTTGTGCTAATAACACCCTGTCTTGATCACTACAGCTTTGTAATATAAGTTGAAGTCAAGAATTGTGATGTCTTCAGCTTTGCTTTGCTTTTTCACAATTGCCTTGGCTATTTGGGGTCTTTTTTTATTCCATACAAATTTTAGGAAAGTTTGTTCTAGCTTTGTGAAAAATGCTGGTGGTATTTTATCAGAGGTTTCATTAAATGTATAGATTTCTTTAGATAGTAAGGCATTTTAATAGTCTTCATTCTTCCAACCCATGTGCATGGAATGTTTTTTCCTTTGTATTTTTGTATATTTTTATATTTCATATTCTTTGTGTCATCTTCAATATCTTTAATAAGGTGTTCTATAGTTTTTAGGGGCACCTGGGTGTCTCATTTGGTCAACCTTTTTTTTAAACATTTTATTTATTTATTCATGAGACATGGGGGGTGGGGCAGGGACACAGGTAGAGGGAGAAGTAGGCTCTATGCAGGGAGCCTGATATGGGATTCGATCCCAGGACTCCAGAATCACACCCTGAGCCGAAGGCAAGAGCTAAACTGCTGAGCCACCCAGGGATGCACTCATTTGGTTAACTCTTGATTATGGTTCAGGTCATGATTTCAGAGTCATGGGCTCAAGCCCCATTTGGGCTTAGCAGGGAGTCTGCTTGATATTCTCTCTCTCCTCCCTCTGCCCCTCCCTCACATTTCTACTTCATTCTATCTTAAAATGAATAAATAAATATTTTTAAAATGTATGCTATAATTTTCAGAGTACAATCTTTAATCTTGGGGCACCTGAGTGGCTCAGTAGTTGAGTATCTGCCTTTGGCTCAAGTCGTGATTTCAGGATCCTGGGGTAGAGTCCTGCAACTGGCTCCTTGCAGGACTCCTGCTTCTCCCTCTGCCTATGTCTCTGTGTCTCTCGTGAATAAATAGAATCTAAAAATAATAATAATAAAATAAAATAAATACTTTATCTCTCTGGTTCAATTTACTCCTAGATATCTCATAATTTTTGTTACAATTGTGAATAGGATTGATTCCTTGATTTTTTTCTTTTTGATTCTTCATTTTTAAAAGATTTTATTTATTTATTTGAGAGAGAGCATGAGTGAAGGGAGGGGCAGAGGGAGATGGAGAAGCAGGCTCCCCACTGTGCAGGGAGCCTGTTAGGGCCTGGATTCCAGGACCCTGGATTCATGACCTGGGCCATAGAGGAAAATATCTGTTTTTCTGCATTGAGGATGACTTTAACTCTGGATGTTTTGTATATAGTTTTAATGATGTTGAAGAATGTTTCCTCTATCCCTACTTTGTAGAAGGGTTTTATCAATAATGGATGCTGTATTTTCTCAAATGTTTTTTTTGCATCTATTGAGAAAATCATACAGTTCTTGTCCTTTATTTTGTTAATGTGGTGTATCACGTTTATTGATTTACAAATATCAAACTACCCCTGCAGCCCAGGAATAAATCCACTTGATTGTGGTGATTAATTATTTTAATGTACCATTGGATTAAATTGCTAGTATCTTGTTCAGAATTTTTGCATCCATTTTCATCAGGGATATCAACATGTAATGCTCTTTTTGTGGGAAACAAAGGTTTACAGAAGGGGAGATGGGTAGGGACATGAGGTAAATGAGTGATGTACATTAAAGGGGGTACATGATTAGATAAGCACTGGTTGTTATACTATATGTTGGCAAATTGAATTTAAATAAAATAAGAAAAAAATAAAAATAAATAAATGTTTAGTAGAATTCCCCTGGAAAGTTATCTGTCCTCACTTTTGCTTGTTGGGAGAGTTTTTTATTACAGTTTCAATTTCTTTGCTGGCTATTGGTCTGTTCAGATTTTCTGTTTCCTCCTGTTTCAGTTTTGGTAGTTTGTATGTTTGTAGGAATTTGCCCATTATTCCTGATTGCCCAGTTTTTTGGCATATAGATTTTTTTAATACTCTCTTTTAATTGTTTGTATTTCTCTTTTATTAGTTGTGATCCTTCCTCTCCTCTTTCATTTGTGACTTTATTCATTTGGGTCTTTTGTCTTTTCTTCTTGATAAGTCTGGCTAGGGGGTTCATCAATTTATTTATTTTAAATACTTTATTTATTGATTTTAGGCAGAGAGAGATCATGTGAGTAGGGGAAGGGCAGAGGAAGAGAAAGAGAGAAAGAATCTGAAGAAGTCTTCACACTGAGCACAGAGCCCAAAACAGGATTCAATCCCACAACTTTGTGATTATCACTTGAACCATAACCAAGAGCTGGAGACCTAATAGATTGAGCCACCCAGGTACCCCATGATTTATAAATTTAATTATTTCTTTCAAAGAACCAGCTCTTTGTTTCATTGATCTGTTTTACTGGGTATTTTGTTTGTTTCTTTGTTTGTTTCTATATCATTTTAAACTCTGCTCTAATCTCTATTATTTCTCTTCTTCTGCTGGTTTGAGGCTTTATTTGCTCTTCCTTTCTCATCCTTTAGGTGTAAATTTATTTAGGCTGTGTGCTTAAGGCTACTTTGCTTCTTGAGGTAGGCTTGTATTCCTATATCCTTCCCTCTTAGGACTGCCTTTGCTGCATCCCAAAGATTCTGGACTGTCATTTTGTTTGTTTGTTTGTTTGTTTGTTTGTTTTTAAGATTTATTTATTTATGTATGTATGTATTTATTTATTTGTTTATTTATGAGACAGAGAGAGAGAGGCAGAAACACAGGAGGAGGGAGAAGCAGGCTCCATGCCGGGAGCCCAACGCGGGACTCTATCCTGGGACTCCAGGATCACGCCCTGGGCCAAAGCAGGTGCTAAACCACTGAGCCACCCAGGGATCCCCTGTCATGTTTTTATCTTAATGTAATAGTGTGCTTTTTTTGTATTTCTTCTTTAATTTCAGTATGGTCTTCTTTAATATCCATGTGCTTGTGGTCTTTCCAAATGTTTTCTTATAACTGACATCAAGTTTCATAGGATTGTGGTCTGAAAATATGCATGGCATAATCCCAACTTTTTGTACTTGTTGAAGGCTAATTTGTGACCCAGTATGTGGTCTATTCTGGAGAATGTTTCATGTGCACTTGAGAAGAATATGTATTTTACTGATTTGGGATGAAATGCTCTGAATATATCTGTGAAGTCCATCTGGTTCACTAGTCATTCAAAGCCCTTGTTTCCTTGTTGATGTTCTGCTTATATGATGTGTCCATTGTTGTTAAGTAGGATATTAAAGTCCCCTATTACTAATGTATAGTTATCAATAAATTTCTTTATTTCTGTTATAATATAGTCCTATATGTAGGTGTTGACATTTGGGGAGAATTATTATTTACAATTGCTAGATTTTCTTGTTGGATAGACCTCCTTATTATTAGTGCCTTCTTCATCTCTTATAACAGTCTTTGGCTTAAAAACTAGTTTGTCTGATATAAATCTGGCTATCTTTTGATATCCATTAATATAATGAATGGTTTTCCATCCTCACTTTCAACCTGGAGTTGTCTTTAGGTCTAAATTGGTCTCTTGAAGGCAGTATATAAATGGGTCTTTTTTTCTCCCATTCTGATACCCTATATCTTCTGATTGGAGCATTTAGTCCATTTACTTTCAGAGTGATTATTGATAGATATAAATTCAGGGCCATTGTGTTATCTATAAAGTCATTGTTTCCAGAGATTTGCTCTGTTCCTTATGAGAGTTTGTTGTTTTTGATATTTCTTTCCCACTCAAATAGTCCCTTTTAATATTTCTTGCAGGGCTGCTTTAGCGGTCAGGAACTCCTTTACTTTTGTTTGGGAAATTCATCTCTCCTTCTATTCTGAATGACTGCCCTACTGGATAGAGTTATTCTTAGCTGCATGTTTTCCTCTTCAACGCGTTAAATATATCATGCTACTCTCTTCTGACCTGTCAGGTTTCTGTGAATAGACCTGCTGGTAAGCTGATTTTTCTTCCCTTGTAGGTTAGGGATTTTTTTTTTCCCTCTATGCTTTCAGAATCAATTCCTTATCTCTGTATTTTGCAAATTTTACTATTATATGCCTTGATATTGATCGCTATTTTACTTTATCTTTTTAAATTTTGATGGGAGTTCTCTATGCCCCTTGGATTTGAATGTCTGTTTCTTCTGCTATAATTTCTTCATATCAACTGTCTGCTCTCTTTTCCCTCTCTCCTTCTGCTTGGACTTCTGCAATACGAATGTTATTATGCTTTATGGAGTCACAGAGTTTCCTATATCAAAAATCTTGATCCAATATTTTTCTTACCCTCTTATTTTCAACTTTATTATTTTCCATAATGTTATTTGATATATTACTTATTCATTCTGGTGGTCAATACTTGGTTTTGCATCTTGGTTATAGCATTCTTTTACTATGTTTACTATACTTTTTACTGTTTACATCTGCAGTAAGCAGTTAAGTGTCTCTCTGGTTTCTTCTATTTTTTTTTCTTCTGAAGCCCAGCTAGTATGGTCATGCTTGTTGTTTTAAAGTTCTTGTTCAGGGATTCCTGGGTGGCTCAGTGGTTGAGCATCTGTCTTTGGCTCAGTGTAAGATCCTGGAGTCCTAGGATCAAGTCCTACATCAGGCTTCTGGCATGGAGCCTGTTTTTCCTCCCTCTGCCTGTGTCTCTGCCTCTGTCTCTGTGCGTGCTTCTGATGAATAAATATATAAAATCTTTAAAATAAAATAAAATTCTTGTTCAGGCATGTTACTTATATCTATTTTGATTAGCTCCCTGGCCTTGACTTCTACTTGTACTTGTTTTGGAAGGAATTTCTGCATCTTAGCATTGTGTCTAGGTGTTAGGAAAACCTGTACCTGGTCCTGTTTCCACTAAAGCTGAAGCTTTGCAGCATTCTATGATCAGTAGACCTGATGAGCATACGGAATCTGTGCTGGTCTTCTGGGTGAGGGGCTTGATGTTGCTCTGGCTTAATCACGCCTGATCTATTAAAAAAGGCACATGCAGAGCACAGCAGGATGGGGCTTGGTGGAAGCAGCTCAAGCCTCCACTGTGTGTTCTGTGCCTCTCACTGAAATCTGTCTGTGGTGATGGAAGGGAAAAATGACATTGGCCTGCTCTCTTTCCCAGAGATGGGAGTTTGTGCCTGCTGCTGTTCAGGAAGCCCTCAGAACAGGATACAATCTCCCCTCTTGTGTCCCAGGCTTCTGCCAAGATCCCTTCCTTCAACCTGTCTGTGTCTGTGCCATATATCTGCCCTGTAGCACAGTCCTCCTGTGTTATCTCAGGTCTGTGGCTGGACTTCAAAACTCCAAATTTTAGGGACCCAGTGTGATGTGGGCCCTCACTGATCCTCTGGGGGAGGGCCTATCCACACTGTGACTGGTACTGGTTTGTCCCAGAAAAGTAGTCACATGACCATGCAGAGGCTTAGATTTTATTGGTAAAACATAATAAAAACCCAGCATCAATGTTAACTGCCCTCAGCAGGTGTTTATACTTGTATGCTAATGAATGAGGCAGTTCAATGGCATCTGCTGACTCTTGTCCCCAGGGAGGCTGTGCTACCTTTCCCAAATGCACTATAAGAAAGGAAACTATTTCTACCAGCATGATCCAGGGAATCCTCAGAACATGCTTTCCACTCCTGGGCCTCTTTCCCTACAGGAGCACTGCTATTCCTGTCAGGCTTCACCCTTGCAAAGGTTCAGCCTTCTAAAATTTTTAACTCTGCCAAACTTGCTTGTAAAAACCTGCAACAATCAGCCCTTCTTTCTTTTTTTCCAGGTCAGTGAATTTGGGGAAGTATTTTTCTTGTGCAATCCAGTGATGCTGCTTTATCTGTTTCTCCCCCACCCTTCTCTCTATGATCAGGGCTCCCTCTTGTCCAGAGCACACATAATTATTTTCTTCCCTAAATCACATCAGTGCACTTCCTACCTTTCATGATGAGGTATCTTTTCTCCTACTATTGTGCAGTGTTCTCTCAGTCCTCAGATCAATTTCTTGGGTGTTCAGAATGATTTTATAATTATCTAGCTGTGTTTGAGGGATAAGGCAAGCATAAGATACTCTTGCGATTCTGCCTTCTTAACTTTTCTTCCCTTTTTAATTTTTTTTTATTGGAGTTCAATTTGCCAATATATAGCATAACACCCAGTGCTCATCCCGCCAAGTGCCCCCTTCAGTGTCCATCACCCAGTAACCCCAACCCCCCACCCACTTCCCCTTCCACTACCCCTTGTTCATTTCCTAGAGTTAGGTGTCTCTCATGTTTTGTCACCCTCACTGATATTTTCACTCATTTTTTTCTCCATTCCCTTTATTCCGTTTCACTAATTTTTATATTCCCCAAATGAATGAGACCATATAATGTTTGTCCTTTTCTGATTGACTTCTTTCACTCAGCACAATGTTCCATTTTGTAAATGTAGGGGTCATATTCTTTGAGGTTTTCTAGATCCTAATTTGATGGGGAAAGTATAGAAACTCATTATTATAGAACCGAAATAGTAAAAACTTGTAGTTTCTAAGTTTGTAGATATCTATTTTAATGTTTTAAACAGATTTTCATTATTTTAAATTAGATCCCTGAATTTATATCAACATAGCTTTCAGATGATTAATATTACTATTGATCCTATATAGCAGTAACAATGGTAATACATATGTTAATTCTTGCCTATCTTTCTCAGAATTTTCTTTTGAATGAATAGAATATTTGATCTTCAACTTTAAGAAGTTCCTGATCTCCAAAATCTATCTCTCTAGCATTAGTCTTTTGCAAGTATCAGATATTGTGCTACTAGAAATTTATTTTTTCCCAAAATTATTGTTTTATATGTGAGACATAAGCATCCATGTGTATAACAACTTTATCCAGTATCCAAATCTTTCCAGTGGTAGATCTTGGTAAAACTAGTATTAAGAGAAATTACAATACAGTCCAAGAAAAAAATTCAGGTCTAAGTGTTACAGTGGATAATACCATTCCTGGCTAAACTATTAAATATAAATCACAAAGAGGAATTAAATTATTGAAGCCTTTGACTATTCACACTGATGTTCTTAGAAACATTCTTCTAACTTGTGCTTCTCTTTCCCATAATTCATTAGTTACTTAGACCCTTGTGTTGTGCATTTGCTGCCTAACACATATCTATGGCAGAGCATTGCATAATAGAAAATAGGGACTGAAAAATGTTTTCTCATGTTTTGACATTAATGAAAGGGAATGAATCCAACTTAATTGGAAGCAAATATGTAACCATGAGTCCTGGGCTGCCAATGGTGGACAACCTTAGATAAATGCTTCATACTTTTCTTTTTAATGCTTCACACTTTTATCAGGAGTGGTAAAAATCTTACTCAGGAATGAAGCATAAAGCTGTTTTAACCAAATTGTATTTTATTAGTCAGAATCTGATGGTAGGAATTAATTGCGAAGACAACACCAATTGTGCATGTTATTAAAGATTTTGATAGGAAGGCGGGGCAAGATGGCAGAAGAGTAGGGTCCCCAAGTCACCTGTCCACACCAAATTACATAGATAACTTTCAAATCATCCTGAAAACCTACCAATTCGGCTTGAGGTTTACGGAGAGAACAGCTGGAATGCTACAGTGAGAAGAGTTCACGCTTCTATCAAGGTAAGAAGAGGGGGAAAAAGAAATAAACAAAAGGCATCCAAGGGGGAGGGGCCCTGCAAGGAGCTAGGCTAAGGCCGGGGCGAGTACCCCCAGGACAGAAAAGGCCCATCCTGGAGAAGCTGGAGCTGCACCAATCTTCCCTGATGGACAGGCACTCGCAGGGAGCTCGGGCAGGATCCCAGGAGGGGAGGGGATGCCCTCAGGCTCCCAGGGGCACTAACAGAGGACCTACGCCCGGGGAGAGCGCGCCACACCCCGCAGTTGAGCTCCCTAAAGGGCTGCAGCGCGCGCGGCGGGGACCCAGGAGCAGCTCCGAGGCACCTCGGGCGGAGGCTCCACGCTGAGGGAGCTGCGTGGCCGGGACCATGATTCCAACGGCGCAGGCCCTGGAGCACCGGGCGCCGGGGACACAGCCCAAGATCCGGCGCTCCCCCTGGGACAAGCAGAGGCCGGGAGGGCACAGGTCAGCAAAGACACTCCTGCCGCTGGGTGGCCCCCAGCTGTGCAGATCAGCGGCCCCCCGCCCCTGGAGCATCCAGACCCCTGCAGACTGAGAGCTCCAGTAGTTACTATGGGAACTGACTCTGGGGTTGGACAGCAGCTGCCACCACTGTTGTTGTTCCTCCTGGGGACTCACAGGTTAAACAACCCCCAGTGGGCCTCACACTGGCCACACAGGATAAACAGGTTAAACAACTTTCACTGAGCCTTGCACCAGGCAGGGGGCTGAGCAGCTCCCCCAAATGCAGACACCTGAGAATCAGCACAGCAGGCCCCTCCACCAGAAGACCAGCTAGACGGACAGGGGAAAAGCAAATTATTGACAAAGCAGCACTGGAAAGTTCCAGAGGAAGTCAAGGGATTTACAGTATACAGAATCAGAGGATACCCAGCCTTATTTTTTGTTATCTGTTTGCTTCGACCCCCTTTTTTTCCCTCTTTTCTTCTATTTTTTTCTACTTTGTCTTTCTTTTTTTATTTTTCTTTTCTTCTTTCTCTTCTCCCTTTTTCTCCTTTTCCCATTACAACTTGTTTTTGGCCACTCTGCACTGAGCGAAATGACTAGAAGGAAAAACTCACTTCAAAAGAAAGAATCAGAAACAGTCCTCTCCCAAAGAGTTACAAAATTTTGGATTACAATTCAATATCAGAAAGCCAATTCAGAAGCAAACATAAAAAGCTACTGGTGGCTTTAGAAAAAAAAAAAAACATAAAGGACTCAAGAGACTGCATGACTGCAGAATTTACATCTAATCAGGCAGAAATTAAAAATCAATTAAATGAGATGCAATCCAAACTAGAGGTCCTAATGATGAGGGTTAACAAGGTGGAAGAACGGGTGAGTGACATAGAAGACAAGTTGATGGCAAAGAGGGAAACTGAGGAAAAAGAAAAACAATTAAAAGATCATGAGGATAGATTAAGGGAAATAAATGACAGCCTGAGGAATAAAAATCTATGTTTAATTGGGGTTCCCGAGGGCCCCGAAAGGGACAGAGGGCCAGAATATGTATTTGAACAAATCATAGCTGAAAACTTTCCTAATCTGGGAAGGGAATCAGGCATTCAGATCCAGGAAATAGAGAGATCTGCCCCTAAAATCAATAAAAACCGCTCAACACCTCGACATTTAATAGTGAAGCTTGCAAATTGCAATGATAAAGAGAAGATCCTTAAAGCAGCAAGAGACAAGAAATCTCTAACTTTTATGGGGAAGATTTTATTTTACGAGTAGACCTCTCCACAGAGACATGGCAGGCCAGAAAGGGCTGGTAGGACATATTCAGGGTCCTAAATGAGAAGAACCTGCAGCCAAAAATACTTTATCCAGCAAGGCTTTCATTCAGAATAGAAGGAGAGATAAAGAGCTGCCAAGATAGACAGAAACTGAAAGAATATGTGACCACCAAACCGCCTCTGCAAGAAATATCAAAGGAGATCCTGTAAAAGAAAGAGGAAGTCCAAGGAAACAATCCCCCAAAACAGGGACTGAATAGGTATCATGATGACACTAAACTCATATCTTTCAATAGTAACTCTGAACGTGAATGGGCTTAATGACTCCATCAAAAGGCGCAGGGTTTCAGACTGGATAAAAAAGCAGGGCCCATTTATTTGCTGTATACAAGAGACTCATTTTAGACAGAAGGACATCTACAGCCTGAAAATAAAAGGTTGGAAAACCATGTACCATTCAAATGGTCCTCAAAAGACAACACGGATAGCCATCTTTATATGAGATAAACTAAAATTTACACTGAAGACTGTAGTGAGAGATGAAGAGGGACACTGTATCATACTTAAAGGATCTATCCAACAAAAAGACTTAAAAATCATCCATGTATATGCTCTGAATGTGGGAGCTGCCAAGTCTACCAATCAATTAATAACCAAAGTTAAAACATACTTAGATAATAATACACTGATACTTGGTGACGTCAATGTAGCACTTTCTGCAATTGACAGGTTTTCTAAGCACAACATCTCCAAAGAAACAAGAGCTTTAAATGATACATTGGACCACCTGGATTTCACAGATATTTACAGAACTTTACATCCAAACACAACTGAATACACATTCTTCTCAAGTGCAAATGGAACTTTCTCCAGAAGAGACCACATACTGGGTCACAAATCAGGTCTGAACCAATACCAAAAGATAGGGATCATCCCCTGTATATTCTCAGACCATAATGCTTTGAAACTAGAACTAAATCACAAGAAGTTTGGAAGGATTTCAAACATGTGGAGGTTAAGAACCATCCTGCTAAAAGATGAAAGGGTCAACCAGGAAATTAGAGAAGAACTAAAAAGATTCATGGAAACTAATGAGAATGAAGATACAACCAAAATCTTTGGGATACAGCAAAAGCAGTCCCGAGGGGAAAATACATCACAATACAAGCAACCATCCAAAAACTGGAAAGAACTCAAATACAAAACTAACCCTGCACCTAAAGGAGCTGAAGAAAAAATAGCAAATAGATCCTACACCCAACAGAAGAAAAGAGTTAATAAAGATTCAAGGAGAACTCAATGAAATAGAGACCAGAAGAACTGTGGAACGGATCAACATAACCAGGAGTTGGTTCTTTGAAAGAATTAATATGATAGATAAACCATTAGCCAGCCTTATTAAAAAGAAGAGAGAAAAGACTCAAATTAATAAAATCATGAATGAGAAAGGAGAGATTACTACCAACACTAAGGAAATACAAACGATTTTAAAAACATATTATGAGCAGCTATACACCAATAAATTAGGCAATCTAGAAGAAATGGACGCATTTCTGGAAAGCCACAAACTACCAAAACTGGAACAGGAAGAAATAGAAAACCTGAACAGGCCAATAACCAGGGAGGAAATTGAAGCAGTCATCAAAAACCTCCCAAGACACAAAAGTCCAGGGCCAAATGGCTTCCCAGGGGAATTCTATGAAACATTTAAAGAAGAAACCATACCTATTCTATAAGAGCTGTTTGGAAAGATAGAAAGAGATGGAGTACTTCCAAACTCGTTCTATGAGGCCAGCATCACCTTAATTCCAAAACCAGACAAAGACCCCACCAAAAAGGAGAATTATAGACCAATATCCCTGATGAACATGGATGCAAAAATTCTCAACAAGGTACTAGCCAATAAGATCCAACTGTACATAAAGAAGATTATTCACCTTGACCAAGTGGGATTTATCCCCAGGATGCAAGACTGTATCAACACTCGTAAAGCAAACAATGTGATTCATCATATCAGCAAAGAAAAACCAAGAACCATAGGATCCTCTCAATAGATGCAGAGAAAGCATTTGACAAAATACAGCATCCATTCCTGATCAAAACTCTTCAGACTGTAGGGATAGAGGGAACATTCCTCAATATCTTAAAAGCCATCTACGAAAAGCCCACAACAAATATAATTCTCAAAGGGGAAACACTGGAATCCTTTCCCCTAAGATCAGGAACAAGATATGGATGTCCACTCTCACCACTGCTATTCAACATAGTACTGGAAGTCCTAGCCTTAGCAATAAGACAACAAAAACATAAAAGGCATTCAAATTGGCAAAGAAGAAGTCAAACTCTCCCTCTTCGCAGATGACATGATACTGTACATAGAAAACCCAAAAGACTCCACCCCAAGATTGCTAGTACTCATACAGCAATTTGGCAGTGTTGTAGGATGCAGAATCAATGCCCAGAAGTCAGTGGTATTTTTATACACTAACAATGAGACTGAAGAAAGAGAAATGAAGGAGTCCATGCCATTGACAATTGCACCCAAAAGCATAAGATACCTAGGAATAAACCTAACCAAAGAGGTAAAGGATACCTAAAAACTACAGAACACTTCTGAACGAAATTGAGGAAGACACAAAGAGATGGAAAAATATTCCATGCTCATGGATTGGAAGAATTAATTTTGTGAAAATGTCAATGTTACCGAGGGCGATTTACACATTTAATGCAATCCCTATCAAAGTACCATGGACTTTCTTCAGAGCATTGAAACAAATAATCTTAAGATTTTTGTGGAATCAGAAAAGACCCAAAATAGCCAGGGCAATATTAAAAAAGAAAACCATAGCTGGGGGCCTCACAATGCCAGATTTCAGGTTGTACTACAAACCTGTGGTCATCAAGACAGTGTGGTACTGGCACAAAAACAGACACATCAATGCAACAGAATACAGTATCCAGAAGTGGACCTTCAACTTTATAATCACTTAATATTCCACAAAGTAGGAAAGACTATCCATTGGAAAAAATACAGTCTCTTCAATAAATGGTGCTGGGAAAATTGGGCATCCACATGCAGAAGGAGGAAACTAGACCACTCTCTTGCACCATACACAAAGATAAAATCAAAATGGATGAAAGATCTTAATGTGAGGCAAGATTCCATCAAAATCCTAGAGGAGAACACAGGCAACACCCTTTTTGAACTCGGCCACAGTAACTTCTTGCAAGTACATCCATGAAGGCAAGAGAAACCAAAGCAAAAATGAATTATTGGGACTTCATCAAGATAAGAAGCTTTTGCACAGCAAAGGATACAGTCAAAAAAACTAAAAGACAACCTACAGAATGGAAGAAGATATTGGCAAATGACGTATCAGATCAAGGGCTAGTATCCAAGATCTATAAAGAATTTATTAACCTCAACAGCAAAGAATCAAACAATCCAATCATGAAATGGGCAAAAGACATGAACAGAAATCTCACAGAGGAAGACATAGACATGGCAAACAAGCACATGAGGAAATGCTCCACATCCCTGGCCATCAGGGAAATCCAAATCAAAACCACTACCACCTCACACCATTGAGAATGGGGAAAATTAACAAGTCAGGAAACCACAAATGTTGGAGAGGATGCGGAGAAAGGGGAACCCTCTTGCACTGTTGGTGGGAATGTGAACTGGTGCAGCCACTCTGGAAAACTGTGTGGAGGTTCCTCAAAGAGTTTAAAATAGATCTGCCCTACGACCCAGCAATTGCACTGCTGGGGATTTACCCAAAAGATACAGATGCTGTGAAATGCCGGGACACCTGCATCCTGATGTTTATAGCAGCAGTGTCCACAATAGCTAAACTGTGGATCGAGCTTTGGTGTCCATCGAAAGGTGAATGGATAAAGAAGATGTGGTCCATGTATCTAATTGAATATTACTCAGCCATTAGAAACGACAAATACCCACCACTTTCTTCGACATATATGGAACTGGAAGGTATTATGCTGAGTGAAATAAGTCAATCGGAGAAGGACCGACATTATATGTTCTCATTCATTTGGGGAATATAAAAAAACAGTGAAAGGGAACAAAGGTGAAAGGAGAAAAAAATGAGTGGGAAATATCAGAAAAGGAGACAGAACTTGATACTCCTAACTCTTGGAAACGAACTAGGGGTGGTGGAAGGGGAGGAGGGAGGGGGGTGGGGGTGAATGGGTGATGGGCACTGAGGGGGGCACTTGATGGGATGAGCACTGGATGTTATTCTGTATGTTGGCAAATTGAGCACCAATGAAAAATAAATTTATTATTAAAAAATAAAATAAAAGAAGGAAATACAAACAATTTAAAAAACTTATTATGAGGAATCATCATATGGTTTCATTGATATATAGAATATAAGAAATAGTGAAAGGAATTATAAGGGAAAGGAGGGGAACTAAGTAGGAAAAGTTAGAGAAAGAGACAAATCATGAGAGATTCCTAACTCTGAGAAACAAACGAAGGGTTGCAGAAGGGGTGGGGGGGGTGGGGGAATGGGGTAACTAGGTGACTGGCACTAAGAAGGGCACTTGATGGGATTAGCACTTTTTTTTTTTCACTTGGTTTTATATGATGGTAAATTGAACTTAAAGTAAAAGAAAAGATGTGAACAGAATAAAAAAAAGTGTATTATTAGCAACTATATGCCAACAAATTAGGCTATTTGAAATAAATGGATGCATTTCTGGAAACATAAACTATCAGAACTGAAGTAGGAAGATATAGAAAACCTAAACAGATGCATAACCAGCAAAGACATTGAATCATTGGGACACCTGGGTGGCTCAGCGACTGAGCATCTGCCTTTGGCCCAGGGAATGGTCCTGGGATCCAGGATCAAGTCCCACATCAGGCTTCTTACAGGGAGCCTGCTTCTCCCTCATCCTCTCTCTGCCCCCTCCCTTGCTCTGTCTCTCATGAATAAGTAAATAGAAATCTTTTTTTTAAAAAAAGAAAAACTAGATCATTAATTAAAATTAATTAATTAAAATCTCCCAACAGAGATGCCTGAGTGGCTCAGTGGTTGAGCGCCTGCCTTCAGCTCAGGCGGTGATTCAAGAGTTCCAGGATCAAGTCTTACATCAGGCTCCCTTCATGGAGCCTGCTTCTCCTCCCTCTACCTGTGTCTGCCTCTCTCTGTGTGTGTCTCTCGTGAATAAGTAAATAAAATATTAAAAAAAAATCTCCCAACAAACAAGAGTCCAGGGCCAGTTGGCCACCCAGCACAATTCTACCAAACATTTAAAGAGGAAGCAATACCTCTTCTTCTAAAACTGTTCTCCAAAAAATAGAAATGGAAGGAAAACTTCCAAACTTACATGAGGCCAGCATTACCTTGATCCCAAAACCTGACAACAACCCCTGTATAAAGAGAATTACAGACCTTATCCCTGATAAGCATGGATGCAAAAATGTTCACCACAATACTAGCTAATAAGATGAAACTGTACATTAAAAGAATTATTCACCTTGACCAAGTGGGATTTATTCCTGGGCTGCTAGGTTGGTTCAACATCTCAAATTACTTTGGCTTTCTTTTGACAATCGTTTTGGTGATAAATATTTTTCCATCCCTTCCTTTTCAATCTGTAGTCTGATGAATCTCTTGTAGGCAGCATATATATGGGTCTTTTCTTTTATCCATTCTGGCACCCTATGTCTTTTGATTGGAGTGTTTATTTCATTTACAATCAAAGTAATTATAGATAGATATGTATTTACTGCCATTGTATTCCTGTTTTATAGTTGTTTCTGTTGATTTTCTCTGGTCCTTTCTTGTTTTTGTCACTTTGTTCTCTTTTGCACTCAAAGAATCCCCTTTAATATTTCTTGCAGGGTGATATAATGTTTATGAATTCCACTAATTTTTATTTGTCTTGGAAATGATCTCTCCTTCTATTGTTGAATGTTATCTTAATTGGGTAGAATATTCTTGGTTGTAGATTTTTCCCATTCAGCCTTTTGAATATATCATGCCACTCCATTCTTGCTCGCCAATTCTGTGTTGAGAAATCTCCAACTACCCCTTTGAATCTTCCTTTGTAAGCTAGGGACTACTTTGGTCTTTTTATTTTTAATATTTTTTTCTTTATCATTTTTTTTGCAAATTTAGTTACAATAAGTCTTGGAGTTGGTCTGTTTTTATTGATTTTGAGGGGAGTTCTCTGTGATTCTTGGATCTGGATGTCTGTTTATTCCCACAGATTAGGGAAGTTTTCAACTTTCATTTCCTCAAATAAATTTTCTACCTCCTTCTCTTTCTCTTCTTCTTCTGGGACGCCTATAATATGAATATTATTATATTTGATGGAGTCATTGATATCCCCATTTTTTAAGATTTTATTTATTTATTCATGAGAGACAGAGGGAGAGAGAGAGGCAGAGACACAGGCAGAAGGAGAAGCAGACTCCTCACAGGGAACCCAATGTGGGACTCGATCCTGGAACTCCGGGATCACTTACCTGAGCCAAAGACAGACACTCAATTGCTGAGCCACCCAAGAGTCCTGATATCCCTAATTTTATTTTCATTTTCTGTAATTCTTCTTTCTCTCTTTTGTTCATCTTCATTATTTTCCATTATTTGGTATTCTAGGTCACTCAATAATTCCTCTGCTTCTTCTAGCTTGATGTTTATTGTATCATGCTTTTTTCCAATCTTGTTTTTTGTACTCTTCATCACTGCTTGATTCTTTTTTTGACTCTTTAATCTTTGTGTTAAGGGTTTTCCTGAAGTTTTATATTCTTTTTTCAAGCCCGGTGATTATCCTTAGGATTGTTCCTTTTTTCTGCAGTAATCTCTGTGTTTATGTAGGTCTTCTTTAACATCTCAACAATGTTTTACAGTTTTCAGTATATAAGTATTTCACAGATATTTCAGATTCATCCCTAAATATTTTATATTTTTGATGCTATTGGAAGTTATGTATTTTTATTATTATTATTTAAGATTTTATTTTTATTTATTCATGAGAGACACACAGAGAGAGGCAGAGACATAGGCAGAGGGAAAAGCAGACTCCCTGTAGGTAGCCTGATGTGAGACTCCATGCCAGGATCCTGAGATCTTGACCTGAGTCAAAGGCAGATGCTCAACCACTGAGCCACCCAGGTGCCCCTGTTTTATTTATTTATTTTTTAATTCTTTAAGTTCTGCTTCAGGCATGCTACTTATATTTGGTTTGCTTAGATCTCTGGCCATGGACTTAATCTTGTTTTTTAATTTGGGATAAATTCTTCCATTTGTCTCTGATTTCTTCCATGTGTCAGAAAACACAATTATATCTCCTGCTTTTGAAGTAATGGCCTTATGAAGAAGAGGTCATGCAGTGCTCAGAGCCTGGTACTTGTGGGAGTATCTCGTGCTCTGCCATTATGTTGTGGCTGCTCTGACCTTCAGGTAAGTCATTTGCAGAGTCTATTCTTGCTTGCTTTGGGCAGTGTTGGGTCCCTGGCCTGAATGTGGAGTTTTAACTAGATGTACTCTGATGTGCTTATGGAATGATACCTGACATCACCTCTACCAGGACTGAGGCCTTGCAGAACTTTCTGTTTGGGAGACTTGGTTTGGACAGAGGTTTAACTGGTCTTCTGTTGGAGGGGCCTGACATGCTGTGACTGGGGCAAGTGTGATCATGAGAGACAATTTCCACCATAGTGCAGGGGTCTGTGGCTTGATATAAGAAAGTTAGGCAGCTGGTGTCAGCATTTTACTAGGTTTCTTGCAGGTGGCTCTGTGTTTATGCTGAGGAGTGGGGGAGGGAAATTGTACCAACCAGCACCTTCATTCCCTAGGAGGCTTCCTCGTGAACATTTCCTTTCATGGATGCAATCTTAAAAGAGTGAATAATCTCCCCTCTGTGTGCCCCAAGCATTCTTTGTATCACTGTTTCTATGCTGTCTGCCCCTGGGTTGTTTGCCTACCTTCTCTTCAGGAACAGTGCAGTGCTCTCCAAGCTTTATCCCAGAGATGTTCACTGTCCTTTAAAACTCCAGGCTTTAATTCCTGCTGGTTGCAATAACTCATGAAATTCAGCCCTTCTCATTTTCCAGGCCAATGTCTTTGGGGAAATGTTTTCAGTGTGTGTATCCCTGTGTGCTCCTTTCTCTTTCACCTTTCTCCAGTAGCATAAACTCCCTTTCTTCTGAAACACCCATGATCCATTTCTCCCCTAAACCACATTTCTGGACTTCAGTCCTTTTTTGATTTGGCCTCTTCTCTCTTTTTAGATGTGGAGTTTCTTCTGTAAGTCTTCAGGCCAATTTTGGGGGTATTTATGATGATTTGTTATTTATCTATTTGCATTTGTGAGGTGAATCAAGCCTAAGGTCCTCCTACCCCACCACTATCGTCTGTCTTCTCCCCCTTTTCTAATGTTTTATGCTTTTGGATGTACCTATGTGGGGTGCATAAATATTTACACTTACTATGTCTTCTTGATAGATTATTCCTTTATGATTATATGGTGTCTTCATTGTCTCTTGTTACAGTCTTTATTTTAAAGTCTATTTGGCCCAATGTAAGTATTGCTCTGTTTTTCTTTTGACACCCATTTGTAATTTAGATCTTTTCCCAATACCTCACTTTCAATCTGCTAGTGTATTTAGGTCTGAAATAAACCTCCTGTGGGAAGTCTATACATGGCTGTTTTTTTTTTCTTTTTCTTTCTTAATCCTGTCTGTCACCCTATGTCTTTTGACTTGAGTGTTTAGGCCATTTACATTCAAAGTAATTATCAATAGATATATATTTATTGTCATTTCATTTTATTTTTTGTGGTTGTTCTGAAGATTTTCTCTGATCCTTTCTTCTCTTTCTTTCATGTTTTGTTGATTTTCTTTAGTGATATATTTGTATCTCTTTATCTTTAAATATTTGTGGCTTTTTATATATGGTCACCATTATTAGGTTTATATATAATCTGTTTCTGAATATAGCAGTCTAAAGTTGATATAACCCAATACTTTTGGGTTGTTTAAGTTTGAACCCATTCATTTTTCCTTTCCTTCCCATATTTTAGTTATATGTTGCTATATTTTAATCCTTTTTGTGAGTTCCTTGACCGATTTGTTATAGAATATTCATTTTTACTGCTTTTGTTTTTCCTATCTTTGTCTTGTTACTTTTGGTCTTTCCTTTCCACTCAAAATGTCCCCTTTAATATTTCTTATAGGACTGGTTTAATGGTCACAAACTCCTTTAATTTTTGTTTCCCTGGGAAATTATTTACCTCTCCTATTCTGAATGATAGCCTTACTAGATAGAGCAGTGTTGGCTGTAGATTTTTCTCATTCACCGCTTTGACTATATCATACCACCCACCTCTGGTTTGAGGTCTTCTGGTGAAAAAATCCCCTGCTAGCCTTATTGAGTTTCCCTTGTATGTTACTGTCTTCTTTCTCTTGCTGTTTTTAAATGTTTTTTTTTTATCACTATATTTTGCCAGGCTAATTACAATATGTCTTGGTGTGTATCACCTTTGTTGATTTTGTTGAGGGTTATTTGTGTCTCCTGGCTCTGCATATCTGCTTCCTTCCCCACATTAGGGAGATTTTCAGCTATTATTTTTTCAAATACATTTTTATCCCTGTTTCTCTCTCTTCTTCTTTGGGACTCCTCTAATATAAATGTTATTCATTTCATGGAGTCATTGAGTTCCCTAAATCTATTCTCTTGCATAATTCTTTTTTCTTTCTTTTTTGCATCTTGATTATTTTCTATTACTCCATCTTCTAGGTCATTAATCTGCTGCTCTTTCTTCCAGCTTACTGTTTATTGCATGAAGTTTTTTAAATGTAATTTATTGCATTCTTCATCTCTGATTTTTTTTTTAATCTATTTGTTAAGGGTCTTACTAATGTCTACTGCTTTTTTCTCAAATCCAATGAATAGCCTTATAATCATTGCTTTAAATAGTCCATCAGGCATGTTACTTATATTTGTTTCATTTTGATCTCTGGCTGTGACCTTGTCCTATTCTTTCATTTGGAATAAATTTTCTGTCTTTTCATTTTGTCTAAGTCTCTGTACCTGTTTTTGTTAAAAAAAAAAAAGTCAGGTATATTTCCTGTTCTTGAGGGCAATGACCTTATGAAAAAAAGACCTTGCAGTGCCTTGGCATGTGTACTCCTGTCCTCCAGGACCTGGCACTTCAACAAGTATCTCCAATGTGTGTTTTACTGTTTTATCATAGCTGCTTAATCCTTCAGATCAGTTATCTGCAGAGGCTCTCTATGCCTATTTTAGGCAATGTTTGGTCCCTGGCCTGAATGTGGTGTATTTTAACTAAGTATGCTGCGGTCTGTTTGTAAAATGAGTCTCATCTCCCCTAGTGCCAGAACAAAGCTCCCCAATACTTCTGAATTAGGAGATGTGGTGTGGGCAGGTGTTTGGGTTGGTCTTCTGGGAGATGAGTCCTGCCATGCAGGACTGAGACTGGGAAGGGGAGTTCTACCTATGTCATAGTGGAAAGTGGGACTTGGTGTAAAGAAGTTAGGCAGCAATGTCAGTGCATCTTTTGTTCCTTCAGGTGACTGTGCTCATGATGAGTGGTGAGGAATGGAAATGGTACCAGCCAGTTTCTTTGTTCCAAGCTGGTTCTGTCCCTGAATGCCACTCTCTGGGATACACTGTGATGAGCAAACAACCTCTGACTGCATGTTCCAGAGACTCTTTAGGTCACTGTAGCCACACTGTATGTCCATAGGTTGTTTGCCTGTCTTTTTCCAAGAGCAGTGCAATGCCCTCTGGGCTTTATCCCAGCTAATCCTCTGACCTTCAGACTCCATGATTTAAGCCCCATTTGTTGCCAGAAGTAAAAAAAAATGGCCTCTCTTGCTTTCTAAGTCAATTGCTATGGGAATTTATTTTCCCTGTATACTTGCCTGTGTGCTACTCTGTTGCCCTTCTCTGGATTCGCTCCTACCCTCTCCACTGCAGCAGCTACAACTTTGTTTCTCTTCCAAACCATATATCCACACTTCCTACGTTCTTTGATGTGGTCTCTTGTCTACCTTTAGTTGCAGAGTTTGTTCTTCCACTGTTCAGATCAATTTCTGGGGTATTTATGATGATTTGATAGTTATCTAGTTGTATTTGTGGGACATGGTGAGGGTAGGTTCCTCTTAGTCCACTAACATTTTCCAAGTCCTAAAATCATCATTTATTTTTATTTATTTGTTAATATTATATGTTGTATTAATTTCCTAAAGCCTTATATTTTGCTATCTTGAGAATGTTTCTTGATCTTATTCCTTTCAGTTTCCCATCTAACCCTATTAGCTCTTCTTTGATTCTTATTTTTACTATCTTCTTAATATCAATCTTACCTATCCAATATCTCTTCCAATCAGAATCCTACTGAGTGCTAGGATGATAAATAAATCTGTGATTTGGCATTAATGATTGACAACAGGTTATGATGTTACCTTTCTTGGGAATTCATATTGTGTTTGATCTGTGAATTTCAGGCTCCATATCTGGGTTAGTGGGGAAGACAGATATGTTTGCCTAGTATCCCTAAAATGGCACCCTGTGGGTAACTTGCAATACCCTGCTGCTCTTATGTCATTTGTCCTTTGATTTATTCTACAACCATGATTATCTTTTTCCAGGCCTGTCATTGCTGTGGCTCATCCTCTGTTGTCCTCACAAATTTTGTGATGCCTTTGTTCAAAATAAGTCACCTCAAATTGCAGCACATAAGTAGGTCTCTTGTGGTTTTTGTTTTGTTTTGTTTTTAGTTTTTGTTTGTTTTTTAGTGGTCTATGGTTCTTATTATCTTAGAATAATTATTTTTGAAAAAAAAACAATACTATATGCCACTCTGTACTAAATTCTTTGCATATACTTTCCTCATTAACCTAACAGATAGAATGGATAAACAAATTAGCAATAATATAAAATGTTTTTCATTACCTTATCAAACAACATTGAATGGATGAGGGATGTTTCTCTTTAAATGTCTAAAAATGACATCTAAAAATGGTTTTTTGTTTAAGAGGCAAAAATAATTCATCCTTTAATGAAATATACTTTTGGTCTTAAAATGTATAGCTAATATTGGCAAAGAGAGAAAATTCTAGAAAAGTTTATTTTTTCTTTTCTTTTTTAAAAAAGATTTTATTTATTGATTCATGGGAGACACAAAGAGAGAGAACCAGAGACACAGGCAGAGAGAGAAGCAGACCCCCTGCAAGGAGCCTGATGTGGGACTCGATTCTGGATTTTGGAATCATGCCCTGAGCTGAAAAGTCAGACACTCAACCGCTAAGCCACCTAGTGGTCCCAGAAGATTATTTTTTCTATGCCTGTTTCTTTTTTTTTTTAAATAATAAATTTATTTTTTATTGGTGTTCAATTTGCCAACATACAGAATAACATCCAGTGCTCATCCCGTCAAGTGCCCCCGTCAGTGCCCGTCACCCATTCACCCCCACCCCCCACCCTCCTCCCCTTCCACCACCCCTAGTTCGTTTCCCAGAGTTAGGAGTCTTTATGTTCTGTCTCCCTTTCTGATATTTCCTACCCATTTCTTCTCCCTTCCCTTCTATTCCCTTTCACTATTATTTATATTCCCCAAATGAATGAGAACATACAATGTTTGTCCTTCTCCGATTGACTTATTTCACTCAGCATAATACCCTCCAGTTCCATCGTTTCTATTTAATTATTTGGAAAACATCTTGCTTCCCAAACTTAGACATTAATATACTCATTCTGTGAGGGTCATTATAGAAAGGTATTTCTAATCCTTTATTTCCTAATTTGAATATTTTCTGCTCTTTCAGAAGCATAATTGCATACAATTAAACACAGAAAGTGTACTTCTACATGTTGTTTATTATTGCTTTTATTTTTGGCTATTAATATTAGTGTTTTTATCTTCTAATATACTTTTCTGGGATTCTAGACTATTATTATTATTTATTTAAATAATTATGTTGGTACTATCTTGCAAACTTTAAGGCTTCTGTGCAACATAATTTTCATTCTAACTAAAGACTTTCTATCCTCAATAAAAATAGTATATAAGGATTTCAGACTCTGTGATAGTGCATTCTGTGGCCCAGATTACTTCTGGCTTCCAATATGTATCACCTCTTTATCTAGATTAAGAATATCCTAATATTTATCAGAGCTTTTTGACACTCAGAATAAAATTTATTGTTTCCAGGGATTTCTTGCAGATATGTATGGCTAAGTGACCAATATCTGATTAATTATATTTTTTTACAAATTTTGTGTGTTTTGGAAAGTCTCCTTAAATACGAGGGTGAGAACTCATACTTATTTTTATCACTGTTGAATGTAGATGCAATTTAAGGCTGCTGAAGACTTTCACATCATTTTACATAAGCATACACATACTATAATCTGGATAGGGTCTGTTTACTGTGACAGAGTTAAAAAATGAATTCTTATTATACTTCACTTTTTCATGGAGGACTCCAATATTTTTCTCTTCTAGTTAGGTATTTTACTCCACCATAAAATGATGGCAAGTCAGTTGCTATTTTTGAGACGGCAGATTCAGAACAAAATATCTAGAGCCCAAGTTATCAGATTAGCCCCTTTCACATATCCAATGGGGTCCGAGTTGGGGTATGTACATAGAATTATTGCATAATATCCATGAGCATATCACTAAGAACTCTCTTAGGCAAACACTGATATTGTCCTAGACTAGTGCTCAATATCTATATGCCAACACTTGGCTTGGTTAGACACTTCGAAATTGGTTTTCTGCCCTTTACCCTTCATGTCAAACTTCCTCTTTCTTCTATTCCCTCAGGTGCCTGATAGCTAATTTAATAACCTGAATCAAGTTGAGGTTTACATGGTTAATAATTGCTTAATGTGCAACTTTTCTCAGACAATATTTACCTTTTAATAAAGTACTCAGTTTTTACTTGAAAGAAAAATAATATGAGGACTTTAGTGAGACTAGAGAAGATACAATCATAGATTACACCTGAAATAGACCTTAAAGATCTTCTTGTGAAAATATCCTATTTCAAAACTGAGTAAACTAAAGAAAAACTAAGGGAAAACTAAGGAAGAAAGCATAACTTCTCCATGGTCTAAGTGCTTGTTAGTGGCAAAAAAAAAAAAAAAAGACCAGATGCCAAATCTACTAATTCTCAGTACACAGCTCTTTCCACCTCACCAAATTGGAGAAGGAAAGTGTTTTGGCAAATCACCATATAGAAAGGCATTAATTCTATAAACCAGCTTGCTTTAACAATTTTCAAAGTGTTTTCCAGTTATTTCTACTACTTAATCATAGAAAAATTTACAACAATGATTCAAAGATTTTAAACCCAGCTTCCATTTACTAAACACCAAATCTTATATGTTCCTTTAATGTTATTTGAAATTAAAAAATAAATTAAGATTACCTCTAAAAGAAAATCAAAGTAACTTTAATTTTAGAATATACATTTTCT
The DNA here is from genome assembly GCA_017311455.1 of Otocyon megalotis megalotis. Lineage (NCBI taxonomy): Eukaryota > Metazoa > Chordata > Mammalia > Carnivora > Canidae > Otocyon > Otocyon megalotis. The sequence goes on from JAEUCK010006591.1 coordinate 150,140, forward strand.
AAGATACGTGTTCTTTTGTTCAAGTTAATGGCATGCACACCCAGGGGATTTAGACTTCCTAATAAAAAATTTTGCTTTCTACAGTATGTATTTACAATGAGGTCATGATATTATGTATGAGGAAACTAGGCATATTATTTGATTCTTATTTGTTCTCAAAACCTACACCTATTTAATGATGCATGTGACTTTTTAGTTTAACAGTTTAATTTCTCCAAAGATAAACTCTTTTATTTTCAGAAATACTATGATATGGCTGATTTTGTGGTATTTATTTTTATTTCACAGATACTACTTTTATCTTGGATCTTTCCTGAGAACTTCTTGGCTAGTTTATAAATGGAAATAATGAATTTCTTAATAGACACGGGTAGATATCTTTATTTAAGTAGCAGTCCTTTGCCATTTGGCATGAAAAAAATGATGATATATGACTGATGAAGGCAATTTCAGCCATAGGCATGATGTTACTTCACCTAAGTAACCATGAGTAATAATAAATTTGTCATTTTAATTTCAATGTTCACTTTTAGGATTTTTCTATGACTATTTTAGATCTCATATATCTCATTTACAAAACATTTTGTCCCCAATACAGCTACTGTTTTCCAACACTGGGACACTGAATTTCCTTTATTTCCACAAAAACTGTTAATTTTAAATATATTTTTAGTTTTATAAGTTCAAAATCCTAAGACAATAGATCTTAAAAACAAATATCATTAAATTATTGTTTGAGTTTATGGAGATACCAGTGAAGTAAAATGCTAGGTATATATGATATTTACTTTACCATGGTTATCCACTGCTGCTGTAACAACTACTCCCAAATTTAGTACCTTAAAACTATATACATTATATTATATCTAAAATTTTTGCATGTCAAAGATTCAGACAAGGCATAGCTGGTTAAATAATTTTCCCCTCATTGGCTTGAATAAGGTTATTCAGTAATACCCATCTAATGGCTCATCTCATCTGGAAGGTCCAAGGTAGCTTTGATCATAGGCCTGGCAAAATGATAGGGCAGGAATGATTATCTAGACTTTTCTATCAGTGTACTATTTGGGTCCCTTCCTGGTCTCTAACATTGCAGTCAGGATTATTGCATAATAGCTCAGGGATCCATGAATGAGTGTTCTAAGAAATAGAAGTGGAAGCTCTATTTCATTACCAGGATCCTTTTCTGCAGTATCATAGTGCGCACATGGAAACTTATCTTTGAATGAAAGCTATTGCAAAGTTTAGCCATGTCCCCTTTGTCCATCAATCACAAAGATTTGGTGTCACTTAACAATTAATCTTTTTATATTTGATTTTTTCCTATGTAGGAAAAAATGATATGCCAAAAATTGATACAACAAAAGATAACAAGTATTTCTTTATTTGGCATAATTATGAAGTAAAAATTTCTAAACTTCTATTTAAAATGTTGAACTCAGGAAGAGAGGTAAAATGGCAGAAGATTAGGGGACCTTTTTTCATCTGGTCCCTTATATTTAGCTAGATAACTATCAAATCATTCTGAACACCTATGAATACAACCTGAGATGTAAGAAAGGAATTGCTAGAATTCTACAAATAGAAAAGCAACCACTTTTTGCAAGGTAGGAGGTAGAAAGAAGTGAATCTGTGGGGATATATAGAAGATAAATGCTGGGGGTTAGGGGCAGGATCCTGTATAGCCAGCTACCAGAAAGTGAATACTCCTGGAGCAAAAAATCAGAACCTTTGTGGGTTTTTTTTTCACAATAGTTTATTACTTTATTTTAGAGGGAGCAAGAAAAAGCAAGAGAGGGAACTTGAGCAGAAGAAGGGGTAGAGCGAGAAGCAGACTACCTTCTAATCAGGGAGCTGGACATGATCCTGGGATCATGACCTGAGCTGAAGGCAGACACTTAATGGACTGAGTTACCCAGTCCCTTCCAAAATTGGAACCTTTAGAAATCTGCTCCAGTGAGAGATGTCCCTGCTTGAAAGGTGCACAGGTGGTGAAGTGGGTCAGAATCCTAGGTGGGATATTGTGGTCTCAGGATCCCTGGGGTCACAGAAAGAACAGAGGTGCTTGAGCTGGCAGAATTCCCAAGCATTGGAGTGGGGAAACCTGTTATGGTAGGTGAGCCCTGGGTGGGCACTTTCAGCTCCGTTTACCAAAAACCGCAAACTGCAGCACAATCAGGTGATCGCTGTCCGATCTCCATGTGGGAGTTCTGCAAAGGACAGAATGGTGGCTACCCTCCTCCTTCCCAGTGGAGGGACTGCAGGGGAGCACATGCTACCTGACAACTGCTCTCTGTGCAGGGATCCTGCAAATGGCAGAAATGCAGTGATCCTCCGCCTTCTGCCAGGAAGGGCAGATTGGGTGCATGCATGACCAGGTGATCACTCTCTATGAGGGGTCCTGCAAAGGACAAGAACATGGCAACCCTCTGCTTTTCTCCAGGGAGGTTGATTCAGGTGTACACCACAGGATTCTGCAGTTAGGCACACACAAATGTGGAAACCTCTTATCCTTGGGGGTTTACTGAAGTGAGGAGACAATGATCTTTCAGCTGCAGGGCTGGAGATTGGAGCACAGTGATTATTATTTTCATCCTCTAAAAAGACATGAAATATCTTCAGGGAACAAAACATAAAGCATCCAAAAAGCCTACACTGAGCTCAGCCCCCTGGCAAGAGTTAGTGCAACTCTACCCAGGCAAAGACACTTGAGAATCAGCAAAGCAGGTTCCTCTTCCAGAACACTTGCTGGAAGAACCAGTGAACAGCAAGTTTACAGAGCACACAGGACTGCAAAAAGCCAGTGCTAAGGAAAAATAGTATATATAATTTGACATAATTTTCTCATGAATCACTTATCTTTCCGTTTAAAAATTTCCTTTTCTTTTTTCCCTTTTCATCTAGTTTCTTATTTTATTAACTCTTTGTTTTGAAGTCTTTTTTATTTCATTTTTTACATTTACATTTTATAGATATATTCCTCATTTTTAGTTTCCTTTCAATGCATTCAATTTTATTTTTGTGGATAGATAGATAATAAAGTTGTGCTTTCTTTACAATTTTGGGATTTAGTATCTTCTAATATAAAGACCAAAATGCATCCAGGATCAAGTGGATCACCCTGTTTTGTCTAACTGGGAGATAATATTCTCTTTCCCACCACCACTTTTTAATTTATCTTTTCTTTTTTGGTTTCTGACCTCTTCAGATTTGTCTAGTGTGTATTTTACTTGGGTTCTAATTTATATTTTTTTATTTTGTTTTCTTATTCATCCTTTCTTCTTGAGGCAAAACATCCAGAAGGAGGAATCTATAACAAAGAAAGGACCAAAAGTAACACTCTCTGCCACAGATCTAGTTTATATGGATATAAGTAACATGTCAGATTGGAATTCTGGAAAAACAATTATAAGGTTACTAGCTGGGCTTGAAAAAACAGCATAAAAGATATTAGAGAAACTCTTAGTGTGAAAATAAAATCTAGTCAGGCTGAAACTAAAAATATTTTAATTGAGATGCCATCTAAAATGGATGCTCTACCAGCTAGGGTAAATGAGACAGAAGAGGGTTGGTAACATAGAAGACAAGACAATGTAAAGGAAACAATTGAGGAAAAGAGAGAAAAATGACAAATGGCCCATGTTGGGGGGGGGATTCAAGAAATTAGCACTACTATAAAGCAAAACAACATTAAAATGATTGGGGTTGCAGAGAGATGGCAGAAGATATATTTGAGCAAATCAAAGCTGAGAATTTCCCTAATCTGGGGATGGAAAAAGGTATTCAATTCCAGGAAGTAGAGAGAACCCCTAGCAAAATCAATACGAATAGATCAAAACCCTGACATAAACTAATAAAGCTTGGAAATCTCAGAGATAAAGAGAAAAACCTGAAGGTAGCTGGAGACAAAAGTCCTTAATAAACAGGGATAGAAAATTTGGAGTGGAAGCAGACATGTCTAAAGAGACCTGGCAGGTCAGAAAGGGCTGGCATGACATATTCAGGGTATTAAATGAGAAAAACATACAGCCAAGAATACTTTATCCATCAAGATTGTCATTCAGGATGGAAGGAGAGACAAAGAACTTCCAGGACAAACAACAAATAAAAGAATTTGTGACCACTAAACCAGCCCTGCAAGAAATATTAACGGGGATCCTGTAAGAAAAGAGAATGCTGAAAAGTAACAGAGACCAGAAAGAAACAGAAACAATCTACAGAAACAGGGTCTTTACAAGTATAACAATGGGACAAAATTAATATCTTTCGATAATTACTTTAAATATAAATAGGCTAAAAGCTCCAATCAAAGGACACAGAGTATCAGATTGGATAAATAAGTAAGACCCATCCATATACAGTCATAAAAGTCTCATTTTTGACCCAAAGATACCTCCAGATAGAAAGTGAGGAGGTGGAGAACATTTATCATGCTAATGGACAACAACAACAAAAAAAGCTTGGGTAGCAATCCTCATGTCAGACAAATTATGTCTTGTTTTTTTTTAAAAAATATATTTTTAAAATTTTTTCACGAGAGACACACAGAGAGAGAAGCAGAGACAGAGTGAGAAGCAGGCTTCTTGCACGAAGCCCAGTGAAGTACTCCATCCCTGGACCAGGATCACACCCTGAGCCTAAGGCAGACACTCAACCGCTGAGTACCCAGGCATCCTGACAAATTATGTTTTAAACCAAAGACTGTAGTAAGGAATGTAGACAGACACTATATCATACTTACAGAGTCTATCCAACAATAAGAACTAGTAACTATAAATATGTATGATCCTAACTTGGGAGCAGCCAATGATATAAATCAATTAATAACCAAATTAATGAAACACATTGATATTAATGCAATAAGAGTAGGGGAAAACAACATCCCACTTACAGCAATGTACAGATGATCTACACTGAAAATCAACAAGGAAACAAGGGCTTTGAATTACACACTGGGCCAGATGTACTTCAAAGATACATATATAGAACATTCCATCCTAATGCAACACAATACACATTCTTCTTTTTTTGTAAGATTTATTTATTTATTTATTTATTTATTTATTTATTTATTTATTTATTTATTCAGAGAGACCGAGACACAGGCAGAGGGAGAAGCAGACTCCCTGCAGGAAGCCCGATGTGGGACTCGATCCTGGGTCTCCAGGATCACACCCCGGGCTGCAGGCGGCGCTAAACCACTGTGCCACCGGGGCTGCCCAATACACATTCTTCTTAAATGCACATGTAACTTTCTCCAGAATAGACCACATATTGTGTCACAAATTGCATCTCATTCAATACCAAAATATTGGGATCGTTATCTGTATGTTTTCAGACCACAATGCTTTGAAACTTGAACTCAGCTTTGCGCAGTGGCAGTATCGTAGCCAATGAGGTTTATCCGAGGCTCGATTATTGCTAATTGAAACTTGAACTCACTCACATGAGGAAATTTGGAAGAATCTCAAACAATTGGAGGTTAAATAGCATCCTAATAAAGAATCAATGGGTCAAGCAGGAATTAAGAATTAAAAGAATTGAGGAGGGGGCAAGATGGCGGAAGAGTAGAGTCCCCACGTCACCTGTCCCCACCAAATTACCTAGATAACTTTCAAATCATCCTAAAACCTCCGAATTTGGCCTGAGATTTAAAGAGAGAACAACTGGAATGCTACAGTGAGAAGAGTTCGCGCCTCTATCAAGGTAGGAAGACGGAAGAAATAAATTAATAAAAAAGCATTCAAGGGAGGGGACCCGCGAAGAGCCGGGCTAAGGCTGGGAAAGCCCCATCCCAGAGAAACAGGAGCTTCACCAATCTTCCCGGAGGGAAAGGCGCTCACAGGGAGTTGGAACAGGATCCTAGGAGGGGCGGGGATGCCCTCAGGCTCCCAGCGGCGGCACTCACAGAGGACCTGCGCCCCGGCAGGAGAGGCCACACACAGCAGCCGAGCTCCCTAAAGGGCTACAGGGCATGCCAGGTGGTCCCGGGAGCAGCTCCGCCGGCGGTTTGGGCAGAGGATCCCCGCAGAGGGGGCTGCCTTCCGGGAGCGCAATTCCAGCGGCGCAGGCCTGGGAGCCCAGGGCACTGGGGAACACAGCCCAGAATACGGCGCTCCCCCCAGGAAAGGCGGAGGCCGGGAGGACACAGGAGAGCCAGGACGCTTCAGCCGCTGGGCGGACCCGAGCTGTGGATATGCGCGCCCCCACGCCCCCAGAGCGTCCAGGCCCCTGCAGACTGAGAGCTGCGGTAGTTACTGCCGGAGCTGACTCCAGGGCTGGAGAGCTGGCCGCCTGCAGTACTGTTGTTCCTCCTGGTGCCTTACAGGATAAACAACTCCCACCAAGCCGTGCACCAGGCAGGGGAGTCTGAGCAGCTCCCCCAGGTGCTCACACCTGAGAATCTGCACAGCAGGCCCCTCCCTCAGAAGACCAGCTAGACAAACAGGGGAAAAGCAAATTATTGACCAAGCAACACTGGAAAGTTCCAGGGGAAGTCGAGGGATTTACATTTTATTGAATCAGAGGACACTAACCCCTTGTTTTTTGTTTTCTGCTTGCTTCCCCCCCCTTTTTTTCTCCTCTTTTTTTTTTCTTCTTCTTTTTTTTTTCTTTTTTCTCTTCTGTCTTTTTCTCCTTTTCCCAAGGAAAGGAGACTTTTGGCCACTCTGGACTGAGCAAAATGACTAGAAGGAAAAACTCACCTCAAAAGAAAGAATCAGAAACAATCTCTCCCAAAGAGTTACAAAATTTGGATTACAATTCAATGTCAGAAAGCCAATTCAGAGGCACAATTATAAAGCTACTAGTGGCTTTAGAAAAAACATAAAGGACTCAAGAGACTTCATGACTGCAGAATTTAGATCTAATCAGGCCGAAATTAAAAATCAACTAAATGAGATGCAATCCAAACTAGAGGTCCTAACAACGAGGGTTAACGAGGTAGAATAAGGAGTGAGTGACATAGAAGACAAGTTGATGGCAAGAAAGGAAACTGAGGATAAAAGAAAAAAACAATTAAAAATTCATGAGGATAGGTTAAGGGAAATAAATAACAGCCTCAGAAGGAAAAATATACATTTAATTGGGGTTACTGAGAGCGCCTAAAGGGACAGAGGTCCAAAATATGTATTTGAACAAATCATAGCTGAGAACTTTCCTAACCTGGGAAGGGAAACAGGCCTTCAGATCCAGGAAATAGAGAGATGCCCCCCTAAAAACAATAAAAACCCCTCAACACCTAGACATTTATTAGTGAAACTTGCAAATTCCAAAGCTAAAGAGAAGATCCTTAAATCAGCAAGAGACAGGAAATCTCTAACTTTTATGGGGAGAAATATTAGATTAACAGCACACCTCTCGACAGAGACCTGGCAGGCCAGAAAGGGCTGGCAGGATATATCCAGGGTCCTAAATGAGAAGAACATGCAGCCAATAATACTTTAATCAGCAAGGCTCTCATTCAGAATAGAAGGAGAGATAAAGAGCTTCCAAGATAGACAGAGACTGAAAGAATATGTAACCACCAAGCCAGCTCTGCAAGAAATACTAACAGAGATTCTATAATAGAAAGAGGAAGTCCAAGGGAACAATCACCAAAACAGGGACTGAATAGGTATCATGATGACACTAAATTCATATACCACTAAATTTCAAGAGTAATTCTGAACGTGAATGGGCTCAATGACCCTATCAAAAGGTGCAAGGTTTCAGACTGGATAAAAAAGCAAGACCCATCTATTTGCTGTCTACAAGAGACTCATTTTAGACATAAGAACACCTACAGCCTGAAAATAAAAGGTTGGAGAACCATTTAGCATTCAAATGGTCCTCAAAAGAAAGCAGGGGTAGCCATCCTTATATCAGATAAACTAAAATTTATCCCAAAGACTGTAGTAAGAGATGAAGAGGGACACTATATCATATATAAAGGATCTATCCAACATGAGGACCTAACAATCATCAATATATATGCCCTAATATGGGAGCTGACAAATATATAAATCAATTAATAACCAAACTTAAGACATACTTAGATAATAATACACTTATACTTGGTGACTTCAATGTAGCGCTTTCTACAATCGACAGGTCTTCTAAGCACAACATTTCCAAAGAAACAGGAGTTTTAATTTATTTTTATTTTTATTTATTTATGATAGTCACACAGAGAGAGAGAGAGAGACAGAGACAGAGACAGAGACACAGGCAGAGGGGGGAAGTAGGCTCCATGCACCGTAAACCCGACGTGGGATTCGATCCCGGGTCTCCAGGATCACGCCCTGGGCCAAAGGCAGGCGCTAAACTGCTGCGCCACCCAGGGATCCCCGAAACAGGAGTTTTAAATGATACACTGGACCAGATGGATTTCACAGATATGTACAGAGCTTTACATCCAAATGCAACTGAATACATATTCTTCTAAGGGAACATGGAACTTTCTCCAGAACAGACCAATACTAGGTCACAAATCAGGTCTTAACCGATACCAAAAGATTGGGATAGTCCCCTGCATATTTTCAGACCATAATGCTTTGAAACTAGAACTAAATCACAAGAAGTTTGGAAGGATTTCAAACACGTGGAGGTTAAGGACCATTCTGCTAAAAGGTTGAAAGGGTCAACCAGGACATTAGAGAAGAATTAAAAAGATTCATGGAAACTAATGAGAATGAAGATACTACCATTCAAAATCTTTGGGAAACAGCAAAACCAGTCCTTAGGGGGAAATACATTGCAATACAAACATCCATCCAAAAACTGGAAAGACTTAAAGACAAAAGCTAACCTTGCACCAAAAGGAGCTAGAGAAAAAACAGCAAATAGATCCTACACCCAGCAGAAGAAGAGAGTTAATATTTGAGCAGAACTCAATGAAATAGAGACGAGAAGAATGGTGAAACAGATCAACAAAACCAGGAGTTCGTTCTTTGAAAGAATTAATATGATAGATAAACCATTAGCCAGCCTTATTAAAAAGAAGAGAGAAAAGACTCAAATTAATAAAATCGTGAATGAGAAAGAAGTCACCACCATCACCCAGAAAATACAAATGATTTAAAAAAGAAAAAAAAAACATGAGTAGCTATATGTCAATAAATTAGGTAATCTAGAAGAAATGGACACATATCTGGAAAACCGCAAACTACCAAAACTGGAACAGGAGGAAATAGAAAACCTGGACAGGCCAATAACCAGGGAGTAAATTGAAGCAGTCATCAAAAACCTCCCAAGACACAAAAGTCCAAGGTCTGCTGGCTTCCCAGGGGAATTTTATCAAACGTTTAATGAAGAAACCATACCTATTCTACTAAAGCTGTTCAGAAAGATAGAAAGAGATGGAGTACTTCCAAACTCGTTCTATGAGGCCAGCATCACCTTAATTCTAAAAGCAGACAACGACCTCACCACAAAGGAGAATTAGACACCAATATCCCTGATGAACACGAATGCAAAAATTCTCAGCAAGATACTAGCCAGTAGGATCCAACAATACATTAAGAAGATTATTTACTTTGACCAAGTGGGATTTATCCCCCTAATGCAAGGCTGGTTCAACATTCATAGAGCAATCAATGTGATCGATCATATCAACAAGAGAAAACACAAGAACCATATGATCGTCTCAATAGATTCAGAGAAAGAATTTGACAAAATACAGCATCCATTCCTGATCAAAACTCTTCAGAGTGTAGGGATAGAGGGAACATTCCTCAGCATCTTAAAAGCCATCTACAAAAAGCCAACAGCAAATATCATTCCCAATGGCGAAACACTGGGAGCCTTTCTCCTAAGATCTGGAACAAAACAGGGATGTCCACTCTCCCCACTGCTATTGAACATAGTAAAAGAATTCCTAGCCTCAGCAATCAGACAACAAAAAGAAATAAAAGGCATTCAAATTGGCAAAGAAGAAGTCAAAGTCTCCCTGTTTGCAGATGACATGTTACTCTACATAGAAAAGCCAAAGACTCCACCCAAGATTGCTAGAACTCATACTGTAATTTGGCAGTGTTGTAGGATACAAAATTAATGCCCAGAAATCGGTGGAATTTCTATACACAAACAATGAGCCTGAAGAAGGAGAAATTAAGGAGTCAATCCCATTTACAATTGCACCCAAAAGCATAAGATACCTAGGAATAAATCTCACCAAAGAGTTTGTATCCTAAAAACTACAGAACACTTCTGAAAGAAATCGAGGAAGACCTAAAGAGATGGAAAAGTATTCCATGCTCATTGATTGGAAGAATTAATATTGTGAAATTATCTATGCTACTCAGTGCAATGTACACATTTAATTCAATCCCTATCAAAATACCATGGACTTTCTTCACAGAGTTGAAAAAATCATCTTAAGATCTGTGTGGAACCAGAAAAGACCCCGAATAGTCAGGGGAATATTAAAAAATAAAACCATAGCTGGAGGCATCACAATGCGAGATTTGAGGTTGTACTACAAAGCTGTGGTCGTCAATACAGTGTGGTACTGGCCCAAAAACAGACACATAGATCAATGGAACAGAATAGAGAATCTAGAAGTGGACCCTCAACTTTATGGTCAACTAATATACGTACGACAAAGGAGGAAAGACTATCCACTGGAAAAAAGTCTCTTCAATAAATGGTGCTGGGAAAATTGGACATCTACATGCAGAAGAATGAAACTAGACCACTCTCTTGCACCATACACAAAGATAAACTCAAAATGGATGAAAGATCTAAATATGAGACAAGATTCCATCAAGGTCCTAGAGGAGAACACAGACAACACCCTTTTTGAACTTGGCCACAGTAGCTTCTTGCAAGGTACATCTATGAAGGCAGGAGAAACAAAAGCAAAAATGAACTATTGGCACTTCATCAAGATACAAAGCTTCTTCACAGCAAAGGATACAGTCAACAAAACTCAAAGACAACTTACAGAATGGGAGAATATATATGCAAATGACACATCAGATAAAGGGCTAGTATCCAAGATCTATAAATAACAGCAAAGAAACAAACAATCCAATCCTGAAATGGGCAAAAGACATAAACAGAAATCTCACAGAGGAAGACATAGTCATGGCAAACAAGCACATGAGAAAATGCTCCGCATCACCAGCCATCAGGGACATACAAATCAAAACCACAATGAGATACCACCTCACACCAGAGAGAATGGGGAAAATTAACAAGGCAGGAAACCACAAATGTTGGAGAGGTTGCGGAGAAAGGGGAACCCTCTTGCACTGTTGGTGGGAATATAAACGGTACAGCCACTCTGGACAACTGTGTGGAGGTTCCTCATAGAGCTCAAAATAGATCTGCCCTACCACCCAGCAATTGCACTGCTGGGGGTTGACCCCAAAGTACAGATGCAGTGAAACGCTGGGACACCTGCACCCTGATGTTTCTAGCAGCAATGTCCACAATAGCCAAACTGTGGAAGGAGCCTCGGTGTCCATCGAAAGATGAATGGATAAAGAAGATGTGGTTTATGTGTACAATGGAATATTATTCATCCATTAGAAACGACAAATCCCCACCATTTGCTTCGACGTATATGGAACTGGAGGGTATTATGCTGAGTGAAATAAGTCAATCGGAGAAGGACAAACATTTTGTGGTCTCATTCATTTGGGGAATATAAAAAATAGTGAAAGGGAATAAAGGGGAAAGGAGAAAAATGAGTGGGAAATATCAGAGAGGGATACAGAACATGAGAGACTCCTATGTCTTGGATACGAACAAGAGTTGGTGGAAGGGGAGGTTGGGGTTGTGGGAGTGACTGGGTGATGGCACTGAGGGGGGCACTTGATGGAATGAGCACTGGGTGTTATTCTATATGTTGGCAAATTGTACCCCCTTAAAATATAAATTTATTAAAACAAAGAAAATATCAAATCTCTGAGGAATAGTGTGCATTAGTAAGTATACCTTATGGAAAGAGAATCTATGAATTGCATTCCATCCAAATGCTCTATGGGATTTTCTCAGCACTGGCTTTCAGTTGTCTATTTACACCGTGTAATAAAAGATATTCTAACAGACACAACATAACTTCCTCTTCGTCTGTCCTTTCAAACTAATAAATTGCACTTTTACCAAGTACTAGTTTTTATGATATAACTAATACCTTTGGAGAAGTGGCTTGTTGTATAGACAATGAAACATAAATTTTAAGGTGCTTTGTTTGCATGGGTCTTTACAAACCCTAGCAGAGGGCCTAGCAAGTTTAGGTGTCTAATTTTGGATTGTTTTCTTTAAAAGAGGACCCAAACCAAATGTATATACTTAAAACCCTACAAATACTGGGTTTCTCGCTTAGAGTAAATTATTATTAGATGCTCTTAACACTGTGAAAATTAGTGATATATTGAAGAGATGCTAAATAAATGTTTTCCTCCCTGATTCATTTTTTGTAATTGAGATATAATTGACATATAACATTATGTTAGCCTTAGATGTGCAATATAATGACTTGATATATGTATGTATTATAAGACAATGACTACAATAATTTATTTAATATCCATCACCACAAATACTTTTTTTGTGTAATGAGAACTTTCAAGATTTATCCTCATATATATATATATTATATGTATAATTGCATATTTCTCAGCCATAAAAATGAATGAAATCTTTCTTTTTGCAACTACATGGATGGAGCTAGAGAGTGCTATGCTAAGCGAGATAAGTCAGTCAGAAAAAGACAAATACCATATGGATTCACTCATATGTGGAATTTGAGAAACAAAACAGAAGAACATGGTGAGGGGAAGCAAGCCAAGAAACAAACTCTTAACTGTAGAGAACAAACTGAGTGTTGCTGGAAGGGAGGTAAGCGGGGAGATGGGTCAAATCAGTGATTGGTTGTGGAGGGTACTTCTAGTCATCAGTATTGGGTGTTGTATATAAGTGATGAGCCATTAAATTCTACACCTGAAATTAATATTACACTGTAGGTCAAGTGGAATTTAAATAAAAACTCAAGAAAATGAATGTAGAATTTCATATGCTGTTATCCAGTAAAACTGGAAAAATAATTGAATGCGAACATTTTAAAATAATTAAGTAAAACATTTTATTATATTTTAGAACGCTGTTATATTAAGAATGAAAATTTTCACTATTCCTAAACTGTAAACAATGTGAACTGAAATATCAAAGGTAGTACATTGTGGATCACATATCATAGCAAAAAGCCTTTAAATTTTCTTTTTGTCCTTTTACAATCAATCCATAACATTTAAGTAAAACTGAATTCCTTATTAGGCAATCATTTTTGCATATGTTGCTTTCTCTTTATTTTTTCGTGCCTTTGTCTTTTGTTTGGCTTTCAGCAATTCTGCCTGGATACCTTTATTTTTTTCTGGTGCTATCTCCAGAGCTTTCTTTACGATCAGCCAATGCTTGATCCTATTCTTTTAATTCTTGCCATCATTGAACTGTATGGTACAATGTTTTGGTATTTGATGGTTCTCTTTCAAGAGCCTCCAAATAACTGTCAATTGCTGCCTCCCAATTTGATATCTTCTGTTAAGCACCAATATTCAGCACACAGCTTAAAGTCGTAGGTTGCAGCTTCAATTTATCAGCTTTCTCAGTAACAGCCTTTGAGCCATTTATATATATTAAGACTTTTGTATATTTTTAATGGGTATCTCCCACTTCTGGGATTTGAAAAAAATGTTTCCAATGCTTTTTTAAGTTTTCTGTTATTAATAAATTTTTATCTATATATTTATTTTTTTTTAATTAATTTTTTATTAGTGTTCAATTTACCAACATACAGAATAACACCCGGTGCTCATCCCGACAAGTGTCCCCCTCAGTGCCCGTCACCACTCACCCCCACCCCCCGCCCTCCTCCCCTTCCACCACCCCTAGTTCTTTTCCCAGAGTTGGGAGTCTTTATGTTCTGTCTCCCTTTCTGATATTTCCCACACATTTCTTCTCCCTTCCCTTATATTCACTTTCACTATTATTTATATTCCCCAAATGAATGAGAACATACACTGTTTGTCCTTCTCCGATTGACTTACTTCACTCAGCATAATACCCTCCAGTTCCATCCACGTTGAAGCAAATGGTGGGTATTTGTCGTTTCTAATGGCTGAGTAATATTCCATTGTATACATAAACCACATCTTCTTTATCCATTCATCTTTCGATGGACACCGAGGCTCCTTCCACAGTTTGGCTATTGTGGACATTGCTGCTAGAAACATCGGGGTGCAGGTGTCCCGGCGTTTCATTACATCTGTATCTTTGGGGTAAATCCCCAACAGTGCAATTGCTGGGTCGTAGGGCAGGTCTATTTTTAACTCTTTGAGGAACCTCCACACAGTTTTCCAGAGTGGCTGCACCAGTTCACATTCCCACCAACAGTGTAAGAGGGTTCCCTTTTCTCCGCATCCTCTCCAACATTTGTGGTTTCCTGCCTTGTTAATTTTCCCCATTCTCACTGGTGTGAGGTGGTATCTCATTGTGGTTTTGATTTGTATTTCCCTGATGGCAAGTGATGCAGAGCATTTTCTCATGTGCATGTTGGCCATGTCTATGTCTTCCTCTGTGAGATTTCTGTTCATGTCTTTTGCCCATTTCATGATTGGATTGTTTGTTTCTTTGGTGTTGAGTTTAAGAAGTTCTTTATAGATCTTGGAAACTAGCCCTTTATCTGATACGTCATTTGCAAATATCTTCTCCCATTCTGTAGGTTGTCTTTGAGTTTTGTTGACTGTATCCTTTGCTGTGCAAAAGCTTCTTATCTTGATGAAGTCCCAATAGTTCATTTTTGCTTTTGTTTCTTTTGCCTTCGTGGATGTATCTTGCAAGAAGTTACTGTGGCCGAGTTCAAAAGGGTGTTGCCTGTGTTCTCCTCTAGGATTTTGATGGAATCTTGTCTCACATTTAGATCTTTCATCCATTTTGAGTTTATCTTTGTGTATGGTGAAGAGAGTGGTCTAGTTTCATTCTTCTGCATGTGGATGTCCAATTTTCCCAGCACCATTTATTGAAGAGACTGTCTTTCTTCCAATGGATAGTCTTTCCTCCTTTATCGAATATTAGTTGACCATAAAGTTCAGGGTCCACTTCTGGGTTCTCTATTCTGTTCCATTGATCTATGTGTCTGTTTTTGTGCCAGGTACCACACTGTCTTGATGACTACAGCTTTGTAGTACAACCTGAAATCTGGCATCGTGATGCCCCCAGATATGGTTTTCTTTTTTAAAATTCCCCTGGCTATTCAGGGTCTTTTCTGATTCCACACAAATCTTAAAATAATTTGTTCTAACTCTCTGAAGAAAGTCCATGGTATTTGATAGGGATTGCATTAAACATGTAAATTGCCCTGGGTAACATGGACATTTTCACAATATTAATTCTGCCAATCCATGAGCATGGAATATTTTTCCATCTCTTTGTGTCTTCCTCAATTTCTTTCAGAAGTGTTCTATAGTTTTATGGTATAGATCCTTTACCTCTTTGGTTAGGTTTATCCCTAGGTATCTTATGCTTTTGGGTGCAATTGTAAATGGGATTGACTCCTTAATTTCTCTTTCTTCAGTCTCATTGTTAGTGTATAGAAATGCCATGGATTTCTGGGCATTGATTTTGTATCCTGCCACGCTACCAAATTGCTGTATGAGTTCTAGCAATCTTGGGTGGAGGTTTTTGGGTTTTCTATGTAGAGTATCATGTCATCGGCGAAGAGGGAGAGTCTGACTTCTTCTTTGCCAATTTGAATGCCTTTAATGTCTTTTTGTTGTCTGATTGCTGAGGCTAGGACTTCCAGTACTATGTTGAATAG
>JAEUCK010006592.1:0-17891 GCA_017311455.1 Otocyon megalotis megalotis
ACATCCTGGTCAGGAAACTGTCCCACATCCCCTGTTTCTCTCACTCACTTCCACTCACATACTCGAGGTCTCTTGTTCTCCATGAATTACCTTTTAAAATAGTGACAAGGAAAACCCAGCTGAGCACAGACTCCATGGTGAGTTGCCTGTGTTCTGTCCTGATCCCTGAAGGCAGTCACCTGGGGATCCTGGGGCTGGGGCTCCTCTCCCAGCTGCAGGCTCGGGGCTGGTCTGGTTTAATCAGTGGAGGGAGGGCCCTATTTGCATGTCCTCTGACTATATAACCAGCACCATCTATTGAAGAGATTGTCTTTATTCCAGCAGATAGTCTTTCCAGCTTTGTCGAATATTAGTTGACCATAAAGTTCAGGGTCCACTTCTGGGTTCTCTATTCTGTTCCAGTGATCTATGTGTCTGTTTTTGTGCCAGTACCACACTGTCTTGATGACCACAGCTTTGTAGTACAACCTGAAATCTGGCATTGTGATGCCCCCAGATATGGTTTTCTTTTTAAAATTCCCCTGGCTATTCGGGGTCTTTTCTCATTCCACACAAATCTTAAAATAATTTTTTCTAACTCTCTGAAGAATGTCCATGGTATTTTGATAGGGATTGCATGAAACGTGTACATTGCCCTGGGTAACATGGACATTTTCACAATATTAATTCTGCCAATCCATGAGCATGGAATATTTTTCCATCTCTTTGTGTCTTCCCCAATTTCTTTCAGAAGTGTTCTGTAGTGTTTAGGGTATAGATCCTTTACCTCTTTAGTTAGGTTTATTCCTAGGTATCTTGTGCTTTTGGGTGCAATTGTAAATGGGATTGACTCCTTAATGTCTCTTTCTTCAGTCTCAATGTTAGTGTATAGAAATGCCATTGATTTCTGGGCATTGATTTTGTATCCTGCCACGCTACCAAATTGCTGTATGAGTTCTAGCAATCTTGGGGTGGAGGCTTTTGGATTTTCTAGGTAGAGTATCATGTCATATGGCGAACAGGGAGAGTTTGACTTCTTTGCCAATTTGAATGCCTTTAATGTCTTTTTGTTGTCTGATTGCTGAGGCTAGGACTTCCAGTACTACGTTGAATAGCAGTGGTGAGAGTGGACATCCTTGTCTTGTACCTGTTCTTAGGGGAAAGGCTCCCAGTGCTTCCCCATTGAGAATGATAATTGCTGTGGGCTTTTCGTAGATGGCTTTTAAGATGTCGAGGAAAGTTCTCTGAAGAGTTTTGATCAGGAATGGATGCTGTATTTTGTCAAATGCTTTCTCTGCATCTAATGAGAGGATCATATGATTCCAAATATAAGTGTATTATTATCTAAGTATTTCTTCACTTTGATTATTAATTGATTTAAATATTTGGCAGCTCCCACATTCAGGGCATATATATTGAGGATTGTTAAGTCCTCTTGTTGGATAGATCATTTAAGTATGATATAGTGTCCCTCTTCATCTCTCACTACAGTCTCCGGGGTAAATTTTAGTTTATCTGATATAAGGATGGCTACCCCTGCTTTCTTTTGAGTACCATTTGAATGGTAAATAGTTCCCCAACCTTTTATTTTCAGGTTGTAGGTGTCCTTCTGTCTAAAATGAGTCTCTTGTAGACAGCAAATAGATGGGTCCTGCTCTTTTATCCAGTCTGAAACCCTGCGCCTTCTAATGGGGTCATTAAGCCCGTTCATGTTCAGAGTTACTATTGAAAGGTATGAGTTTAGTGTCATCATGATATCTATTCAGTCCTTGTTTTTGTGGATTGTTCCACTGAACTTCTTCTTAAAGGGGAATTTTAAGAGTCTCCCTTAAAATTTCTTGCAGAGCTGGTTTGGAGGTTACATATTCTTTCAGTTCCTGCCTGTCTTGGAAGCTCTTTATCTCTCCTTCCATTTTGAATGAGATCCTTGCTGGGTAAAGTATTCTTGGTTGCATGTTCTTCTCATTTAGGACCCTCAATATATCCTGCCAGCCCTTTCTGGCCTGCCAGGTCTCTGTGGAGAGGTCTGCTGTTACCCTAATACTCTTCCCCATAAAATCAGGGATTTCTTGTCTCTTGCTGCTTTAAGGATCTTGTCTTTATATTTGGAATTTGCAAGCTTAACTGTTAGATGTCGACGTGTTGAACATTTTTTATTGATTTTAGGGGGAAATCTCTCTATTTCCTGGATCTGAATGCCTGTTTCCCTTCCCAGATTAGGAAAGTTTTCAGCTAGGATTTGTTCAAATACGTATTCTGGCCCTCTGTCCCTTTCGGCGCCCTCAGGAACCGCAATTAAACGTAGGTTTTTCTTCCTCGGGCTGTCATTTATTTCCCTTAATCAATCCTCATGGTCTTTTAATTGTTTGTCTCTTTTTTCCTCAGTTTCCTTGTTTGCCATCAACTTGTATGTCAGTCACTTGTTCTTCCACCTCATTAACCCTCGTTGTTAGGACTTCTAGTTTGGATTGCATCTCATTCAATTGATTTTTAATTTCTGCCTGATCAGATCTAAATTCTGCAGTCATGAAGTCTCTTGAGTCCTTTATGCTTTGTTCTAGAGCCACCAGTAGCTTTATAATATTGCTTCTGAACTGGCTTTCTGACATTGAATTGTAATCCAGATTTTGTGACTCTGTCGGAGAGAGGACTATTTCTGATTCTTCTTTTGAGGTGAGGTTTTCCTTCTAGTCATTTTGCTCAGTGCAGAGTGGCCAAAAACAAGTTGTATTGGGAAAAGGAGAATAAAGAGAGGAGAGAAAGAAGGAAAGAAAAGAGAAAAAGAAAAAAGGAAGAAAAAAGAAAAATAGAGCAGAAAAAGAGAAAGAAACAGAAAGAAAGGAAAAAAGGGTGGGGGAAGCAAACAAATCAAAAAGAAAAAAGAAAAAAGAAAAAAAAGCATGGGGATGTCTCTTCTGATTCTGTATAATTTAAGTCCCTTGACTTCCCTTGGAACTTGTCCGTCCTGCTGGTCTTCTGGGGGAGGGACTTGTTGTGCTGATTTTCAGGTGTTAGCACTTGGGGGAGCTGCTGTGTCCCCTGCCTGGTGCAGGGCTCAGTGGGGGTTGTTTACCCCGTGGGGCCCCAGGAGGAACAACCGCAGTGGCGGGGGCAGCTCTGGAGCCCTGGAGTCAGCTCCCGCAGTAACTCCGGAGAGGGGAGCTCTCCGTCTGCAGGGCCTGGAGGCTCGGGGGCGGGGCCGCTGATCCCCTCAGCTCGAGCTCGAGGCAGGAGCGTCCTCGCTGTCCTGGGCCCTCGCGACCTCTGCCTGTCCCGGGGGAGGCCGGATCCTGGGCTGTGTCCCAGCGCCCTGTGCTCCTGCCTGTGCTGTTGGATTCGCGCTCCCGCCCCTCAGCCCCTCTGCGCAAAGCCACCGCCCGAGCCCTTCCGAGCTGCTCCCGGAGCCCCGCAGCCCCCTCCGCATGGAGCCTCTTCCTCTGCCAGAGCCGCCTCAGAGCTGCTCCGGGCCCCGCCGTGCGTGCTGCAGCCCTTAGGGAGCTTGGCGCACTCCCCGGGGCGCAGGTGCCTGTTACTGTCCCAGGGAGCCCGAGGGCATCCGCGCCCTCCTGGGTCCTGCTCCAACTCCCTGTGAACCCCTTTCCACCCGGGAAGGTTGGTGCAGCTCCTGCTTCTCTGGGATGGTGTTTCCCTGTCCTGGGGACACTCGCCCTGGCCTCAGCCCGGCTCCTCGCGGGGCCCCTCCCCCTTGGAGGCCTTTTGTTTCTTTATTTCTTTTTCCCGCGTCTTCCTACCTTGATAGAAGCGCCAACTCTTCTCACTGTAGTTCCAGCTGGTCTCTCTTTAAATCTCAGGCCGAATTCGTAGATTTTCAGGATGATTTGAAGGTTTTCTAGGTAATTTGGTGGGGACAGGTGATTTGGGGACCCCACCAAATAGGTAGATACATTTTGGCCAAAAAAAAAATCCTACAGCTGTTGGGCAAAACAGTATTTGCAGACAAGCTCTATTATAAAGTCTTTATCATCAAGATAGCCTGGTACTGGCAAAAAGAACACACAGATCAATGGAAAAGGGCAGAGAACGCAGAATGGACCCTCAACTCTATGGGCAACTACTCCTCAATAAGCAAGAAAAAAATATCTAGTGAAAAAAATGTCTCATCAATAAATGGATCTGAAAAAAAAAACCTACAGCCACCTGCATAAGAATGAATGTGGACCATTCAGCTACACCAAACACAAGCATAATCTCAAAATGGATGAAATCAAAATCTGAGACACTAATCCATCAAAATCCTAGAGGAGAATTCAGGTAGCAACTTTTTATCCACAGCTGAAGCGACGGCTATCAAGGCACCTCTCAAAAGGCATAGGAAACAGGGAAACATAGGGAAAGTAAACTATTAGGACTTTATCAAGGTACAATCTGTACAATAATGCAACAGGCGACAAAATGAAAGGCAACATACAGAATAGGACAAGATATTTCCTTAACAAAGTCAGCACCCAACAAAACAAACAATCCAGTCAAGAAATGGAGAGAAGGCACAAACAGCCGTTTCTCCAAAGAAGACCTACACATGGCCAACAGGCAGATAAGAAAAATGATCCACATGACTTGTCATCAGGGAAATACAAATGAAAACCACACTAAGATCCCAATTATACAACTCAGAATGGATAAAGTAACAAGGCCAGGAAACAATAAATATAAGCGAGGATATTGAGGAAGTGGAACTGTCTCTTTCACATTTGGTGGGAATGCAGGCTTGTTCAGCCACTCCAGGAAACAGAAAGGAATGTATTTACCACAAATACGCAAATTTAATGAAATGAAGGGACCCCTGCACGCCAATGTTCATAGCAGAAATGCCCACAATAGTTAAAGCATGGGAGGAATCATGAAGCCCTTCTACAGAAAAGTGGATAAAGAAACTGTGAAAGGAGCTTCAATGTCCATCGACAGATGAATGGATAAAGGAGATATGGTCTATATATACACTGGGACATTACTCAGCCATTAGAAACGATGAATACCCATCATTTGCTTCAACGTGGGTGGACGTGGAGGGTATTATGCTGAGTGACGAAAGTGATTCAGAGAAGGACAAACATTATATGATGTCACTCATACAAAGAATATAAGAAATACTGCAAGGGAATAAAGGGGAAAGGAGATAGAATGAGGCAATTATCAGAGACAGTGACAGTACAAGTCAAACTGCTACGTATGGGAGAAAAACAATGAGAGTGGAAGGGGAGATTGTCTGGGGGTTGGGGTGCCTGGATGACAGGAGCTGAGGGGGGCAATTGGTGGAATGAGTACTAGCTGTTATAATATATGTTGGCAAATGAACTCCAATAAAAATATACTCAAAATGTGGTTTATATATACAATGGGATATTACACAGCTGTCAGAAATGATGAATAAATGAAATAACATTTCCTTCAACATGGGTGGCCCTGGAGGTATTATGTTGAGAGAAATTAATCACAGAAAGGCAATGATATGATCTCATTCATAGGTTTAATATAGGAAATATTGAAAGAGACCATAAAGGAAGGAGTGAAACTTACTGGGGTAACACTACAGAAGAAGACAAATCATGAGAGACACTTAACTCTGGGGAAAAAAACACTGAGGGTCTCTGGAAGGGAGAGGGTGGGGGATGGGGGAACTGGGTGATCAGAGTTAAGGAGGGCACGTGATGTGATGAGCACTGAATGTGTAGTAAATATTGGTAAATTCAATTTAAACAAAGAAAAAATTACTTTAGCCTGTCCCAACTCCTGGAATATCGTACAAGGACTGGATGGAGCAAACCACAGTCATTCTCACAGATCTGGAATCTGAGATGTCTGATGTCCAGGTCAGCAGATGTGGTATCTGGAGAGCACCCACATCCTAGCCCATCCTTTCCCTGTCACCTCATATGGGGACCCGAGGCAGGGAGCTTTCCTAGTCCTGGTGTATAAGGTCCTGATCCCATCATGAGGCTGCACCTCCTGACCTAAGTGCTCCCCTAAGGCCCCACCTCATCCTCCCATCACATGGATGTCATACTCTAAAACAGGGATGTAGAGGCCACACACAGTGAGCTGATATCAGCACCTGAAGGATCCATGAGTTATTCCCTGCAGGTGGAAAGTTCTCCTCCACATTTGTTCTCTCAGTTCTCATAATAGTTTAGTTTAATTTGTCATCACACCATATCTTTGAGTGTCACCTGCTGACACCTGTGATCACCAGTCCTCCCTCTTCTCCTCTTGCCCCACCAATGGGAAATCCAGCAGGAACCATTGAATTCCTTCCTTTGGTGCAGGTGGGACACTGACTCCAAACAAGCCCATCCGGGAGCAGGACCTCATCCCTACCGCTGCCCCACAACACACACCGCCAGCCAGTGTCCTTCCAAAATCCAAGCACTTATGACGTGCTGAGAGGCCTGCCCTGCCCTCAACAGACACGATGATGAAGGTGATAAAGGTTTGTACTCTAGTGTCTGTGTGTCTGTGGGGGGGCCCTTCAGACTACACATCCTCACAACGTACTTCTTGGGGTCCCTTGCTTTCCCAGATTCCCACTGATATTGATTCTGTGAGAGTGGTTCAAGACTGAAGTCACACCTGCACTCCATCTTCTCTCCATTTGAGTTTTGAGCCTTTTGTAGTGTCATGACCAGCATGAACTCTATGTTGTTTCTAAAATCCTTGCGTATTAGAAACGAGGAATACCTTTGCAACAACGTGGATGGAACTGGAGGGTATTATGCTGAGTGAAGTAAGTCAATGGGAAAGTGACAAACATATGGTCGCATTTACTCAGGGAATGTAAAAAATCGAGAAAGGGAAAAAAGGAGAAAGGAAGGAAAATGAGTGGGAAATGTCAGGGAGGATACAGAACATGAGAGAATCCTTACTCTGGGAAATGAACAAGGGGTAGTGGAAGGGTGGTCGGCGGAGGGTTGGGGTGACTGGGTGACTGGCAGTGAGGGGGGACCTTGGTGGAATAAGCACTGGGTGTTATGGTATATGTTGGAAAATTGAAATCCAATAAAAATATATAAAATAAAATAAAATAAAATAAAGTAAAATAAAATAAAATAAAATAAAAATAAATAAAATAAAATAAATAAAATAAAATGAAATAAAATAAAATTAAGATTAAATTAAATTAAATAATAATTGCACAGTGAGCTTGGTGGTTGTTTCATGTGTCATGAATACAGCTGGGACTCTTATAAAGGAGAAGTTGTGGTAAATGGAGATATGGGTAATAAACTGGTATTAAAGGACAGTAGTAAGAAATTTTAAGCAGATTTTTCCTTGAGCATATAAGAAGAGCTGTTGACTAAAAACAACCAACTTTCCAAATCAGAAACTGAATTAGGAATAAGCAAAGCAAGAGGCTGTCATTTTTGGACGTTGGAATATTTCTCACTATGACAACAAAGTGTGTAAGTTAGAGACTGAATATGGAAGCACAGAATCCTGTGCCTAGAGAGACTCCCTTGGGGAAATTGCTCCTTGGAGAGGAAGCCCAGACCCTGACAGGAAACCTGCCCAGAACCTCCACCTGCACCTGCTCCTGGGCCTTCAAGACAGAAGTGGTGAGGAGTGTGCACCCCCTGGTGGTCCTGATCCCCTAACAGGGAGGTTTGTGTCTGGGCTCACACTGAGGTCCCCTCACTGTGTCCCTTGCACAGTAATACACGGCCGTGTCCTCGGCTCTCAGGCTGTTCATCTGCAGATACAGCGTGTTCTTGGCGTTGTCTCTGGAGATGGTGAATCGGCCCTTCACAGCGTCTGCATAGCTTGTGCTACTTCCACCACTGCTAATCCATGCGACCCACTGCAGCCCCTTCCCTGGAGCCTGGCGGACCCAGTTCATTTCATAGCTACTGAAGGTGAATCCAGAGGCCACACAGGAGAGTCTCAGGGACCCCCCAGGCTTCACCAGGTCTCCCCCAGACTCCACCAGCTGCACCTCACCCTGGACACCTGCAGACACAAGACATCCTGGTCAGGAAATGGTCCCACATCCCCAGTTTCTCTCACTCACCTCCACTCAGACTCAAGGTCTCTCGTTCTCTATGAATTACCTTTTAAAATAGCAACAAGGAAAACCCAGCCGAGCACACACTCCATGGTGGTTTGTCTATGTTGTGTCCTGATCAATGAATCAGGTCACCTTGGGATCCTGAGGCTGGGGCTCCTCTCCCAGCTGCAGGGTCGGGACTGGCCTGGTTTAATCAGTGGAGGGAGGGCCCTATTTGCATGTCCTCTGACTATATAACCAGCTCCAGACTTACATTCGTGTATTTAAAGCCAACACATGTATTTCACCACAATTCTATAGCGATTTGTGTAGATGGCCCTCTGACTATATGCAGTTCTAAGCACAGTTATTTTTGAATTTCTGGGTGCATTTCAAAAGACACATCAATATAGGTCATTTTCTGGAGATATTTCATCTTGTTATTAAATTTTAATGTTAAATATTTATTTTAGGTGCTAGTGTCAATTGGATTATTTTGTTAATCTTGTATATGTAATTTGTTGTTATTATGTAGGAATATATCTTTATTTTATTTGCTGATTTTATATACCTATTTTTTTGCTGAGCTCATGAGTTATTTCTTCCAGTTTTTATGCGACGTTTTTACTCATTCACTCTATTAATACATTGTCATAGGAAAACTAATTATTTTCTTTCCAGTTTATCACCTTTTCTTTTTTTATGTTGTTTTCTTGCCACGTTTACTGGTAGGTTCTCCAGTCTGGGGCAGAAAGCATTTTCCTCTTGTCTTCAGGGTGCATTGTCTGTTTTAATCATGCAGTTGATATAAGGCAGACCTAGAGGAGACAATAAATTTCATTTTGTCTGTGGATGACCTACCTCATATAAAGTGACAGTCGACAGCTCCAATCACGACAAGGTGAATCATCATGTCCTCTGCCCATTTCTGATTGTAGTTTTCACTTTGTGGTTGTTTAGTTTGGTAATTTATTTTTCGATTTTGGAAACCAGCCTTTATCTGGAGATAGATTTGCAATTCTCTTCTCCCATTGTTTTTATTCTTTTGGAAGATTTTATTTATTTATTCATCAGAGATGGGGAGAGAGATTCAGAGATGGGCAGAGGGATAAGTGGGCTCCCCACATGGAGCCCAATGCTGATCCCAATCCCAGAGCTCTAGGACTCCCTGAGCCAAAGACAGATGCTCAAGCTACACAGGCATCCCAATCTTTTCCAATTTGTTAGGTTGCCTTTTAATTATGTTGAGTGTTTCCACAGCTGTATGACTGCTCCTTCCTTGATGTAGTCCATAGAGTTCACTTTTACTTTTGTTTCCCTTCCCTTTGGAGATTCGAGTACAAGAACCTGTTGTGGCTGAGTTCACAAAATCTCCTTGATTTTGATGGTTTCTTGCCTCACATTTAGGTCTTTCATCTACTCTGAGTTTATCTTTGTGTGGAGTGTAAGATTGTGGCCCAGGTTCATTCTTCTACTTGCAGATGTCCAATGTTCCCAACACCACTTGTTGAAGAGGCTGTACTTTTTCCCATCAATAGTCTTTTGTATTTTGTCAAGGATAAGTTGACCATAGAGCTGTGTGTCCATTTATATGTTCTTTATTCTATTCCATTGACCATGTGCCTCTTTTACTGCCACTATTATACTGTTTGGATGATCACAACTTTGAAATCCGGAATTGTGATGGCTTTCACTTTGTTTGTTTTTTTTTTAAGTTTTTATTTATTTACTCATGAGAGACACAGAGTGACTGAGAGAATGGCAGAGACACAGGCAGAGGGAGCAGCAGGCACCATGCAGGGTGCCTGACATGGGACTTGTTTCCAGGTCTTCAGGATCATGCCCTGGAGGAAAAGGCAGTGCTTAAATGCTGAGCTACCCAGTCTGCCCTGATTTGCTTTTTGTTTCAACATTCTTTTGCCTAGCCAGAGTCTTTTCTGTTTATTTACAAATTTTAGGCTTGTTCCATTCCCTTGAAAAATTTTGGTGGTGTTTTGATAAGGTTCATTATTGAATGCATAGATTGTTGTTGGTGGCTTAGATATTATATGAATATTTATTTTTCCAATCCATGAGAATAGACTGTTTTCCATTATTTCTGTCTTCTCCAATGTCCTTCATACGTATTTTAGAATTTTTAGACTATAGGTCTTATGCTCTTTTGTTAGGATTATTTCTCATTATCTGAAGTTTCATTTGTTTTTTAAATGTTATTTCTTAATTATATTTTTTATTTGAGATTGCTTTGCCAACATATAGTATAACACCCAGTGCTCATCCCATCGAGGGACCCCACAGTGCCCGTCACCCAGTCACCCCTACCTCCGCTGACCTCCCTTACAACTACGCCTTCCCAGAGTTCCTTTCCCAGAGTTAGGAGTCTCTCATGTTCTGTCGACCTCTCTGACAGTTCCCACTCATTTTATCTCCTTTCCCCTTTACTCCCATTCGCTACTTTATATATTCCGTGAATGATTGACACCGTATGTTTGTTGTTCTGCAACTGACTTACTTCACTCAGCATAATACCATCCAGTTCCAATAACCTTGAAGCAAATGGTGCCCATCACCCAGTTACCCCATCCCCACAACAACTTCCCTTCCAGTGACCCTCAGTTTAATTACCAGAGTTAAGTGACTCTCATGGTTTACCTTCCTCTCTAGTATTACCCCGGTCAGTTCCACTCCTTCCCTTTTGGTCTCTTTCAATATTTCTTATATTCCACATATGACTGAGAGCATATCATTGCCTATCAGTGATTGGTTTACTTTCTTCAATATAATACCTCAAGTACCAACCATGTTGATGTGAATGTTCCTTCATGTTATACATAATTTCTAGCGGCTTAATTATACTTCAATTTATATACAAACCACATCTTCTTTATCCTTTTTCCTGTTGAGGAAGACCATGGTTTCTCCCAGTTTAATTATTGTGGACACTGCTGCTGTGAACATTGGGGTGCAGTTGACCCTTCATTTCACTACATCTGTGTCTCTGAAGCTAATACCCAGTATAGCAATGGCTGGGTCATAGGGTGGCTCTCTTCTCAGTTTTTGAATAAATTTGATTCTGTTATCTGAGGAGTCTGCACCAGCTTTCATTCCTACCAACAGTGCAAGAGTTCTCCCTTTCTCCACATCCTCTGCAATATTTGTTATTTCCAGCCATGTTAGTGTATCCATTCTGAGTTGTAGAAGTGATATATCCTTGGGATTTTCATTTGTGTTTCCCTGATGACAATTCATGTGGATCATTTTGCTTTTTTTAAGTAATAAATTTATTTTTTATTGGTGTTCAATTTCCCAACATACAGAATAACACCCAGTGCTCATCCCGTCAAGTGCCCCCCTCAGTGTCTGTCACCCAGTCACCCACACCTCCCACCCTTCTCTCCTTCCACCACCCCTAGTTCATTTCCCAAAGTTAGGAATCTTCCATGTTCTGTCTCCCTTTCTGATATTTTCTACCCATTTCTTCTCGCTCACACTCTATCCCCTTTCACTAATATTTATATTATTATTATATTATATTATTTATATCACTTTTCTCACTGGTGTGAGGTGGTATCTCATTGTGTTTTTGATTTGTATTTCCCTGATGGCAAGTGATGCAGAGCATTTTCTCATGTGCATGTTGGCCATGTCTATGTCTTCCTCTGTGAGATTTCTCTTCATGTCTTTTGCCCATTTCATGATTGGATAGTTGTTTCTTTGGTGTTGAGTTTATTAAGTACTTTATAGATCTTGGAAACTAGCCCTTGGAAACTAGCAAATATCTTCTCCCATTCTGTAGGTTGTCTTGTACTTTTATTGACTGTATCCTTTGCTGTGCAAAAGCTCCTTATCTTGATGAAGTCCCAATAGTTCATTTTTGCTTTTGTTTCTCTTGCCTTCGTGGATGTACCTTGCAAGAAGTTACTGTGGCCAATTTCAAAAAGGGTGTTGCCTGTGTTCTCCTCTAGGATTTTGATAGAATCTTGTCTCACATTTAGATCTTTCATCCATTTTGAGTTTATCTTTGTGTATGGTGAAAGAGAGTGGTCTCGTTTCATTCTTCTGCATGTGGATGTCCAGTTTTCCCAGCACCATTTATTGAAGAGACTGTCTTTCTTCCAATGGATAGTCTTTCCTCCTTTATCGAGTATTAGTTGACCATAAAGTTGAGGTTCCACTTCTGGGTTCTCTATTCTGTTCCATTGATCTGTGTGTCTGTTTTTGTGCCAGGCCCACACTGTCTTGATGACCACAGCTTTGTAGTACAACCTGAAAACTGGCATTGTGATGCCCCCAGATATGGTTTTCTTGTTTAAAATTCCCCTGGCTATTCAGGGTCTTTTCTGAATCCACATAAATCTTAAAATAATTTGTTTTATTTATTTTTTATTTTTTTAATTTTTTATTGGTGTTCAATTTACCAACATACAGAATAACACCCGGTGCTCATCCCATCAAGTGTCCCCCTCAGTGCCCGTCACCCACTCACCCAAACCCCCCGCCCTCCTCCCCTTCCACCACCCCTAGTTCTTTTCCCAGAGTTGGGAGTCTTTATGTTCTGTCTCCCTTTCTGATATTTCCCACACATTTCTTCTCCCTTCCCTTATATTCACTTTCACTATTATTTATATTCCCCAAATGAATGAGAACATACACTGTTTGTCCTTCTCCGATTGAATTAACACTCTGAAGAAACTCCATAGTATTTTCATAGGGATTGCATTAAACGTGTAATTTGCCCTCGATAACATTGACATTTTCACAATATTAATTCTGCCAATCCATGAGCATGGAATATTTTTCCATCTCTTTGTGTCTTCCTCAATTTCTTTCAGAAGTGTTCTATAGTTTTTAGGGTATAGATCCTTTACCTCTGTGGTTAGGTTCATTCCTAGGTATCTTATGCTTTTGGGTGCAATTTTAAATGGGATTGACTCCTTAATTTCTCTTTCTTCAGTCTCAGTGTATAGAAATGCCATTGATTTCTGGGCATTGATTTTGTATCCTGCCACGCAACCAAATTGCTGTATTAGTTCTAGCAATCTTGGGGTAGAGGCTTTTGGATTTTCTATGTAGAGTCTCATGTCATCAGTGAAGAGGGAGAGTTTGACTTCTTCTTTGCCAATTTGAATGCCTTTAATGTCTTTTGTTGTCTGATTGCTGAGGCTAGGACTTCCAGTACTATGTTGAATAGCAGTGGTGAGAGTGGACATCCCTGTCTTGTTCCTGATCTTAGGGGAAAGGCTCCCAGTGCTTCCCCATTGAGAATGATATTTGCTGTGGGCTTTTCGTAGATGGCTTTTAAGATGTCGAGGGAAGTTCCCTCTATCCCTACACTCTGAAGAGTTTTGATCAGGAATGGATGCTGTATTTTGTCAAATGCTTTCTCTGCATCTAATGAGAGGATCACATGGTTCTTGGTTTTTCTCTTGCTGATATGATGAATCACATTGATTGTTTTACGAGTGTTGAACCAGCCTTGTGTCCCGGGGATAAATCCTACTTGGTCATGGTGAATAATTCTAAGAGTTTGTGAGTGGATTTGTAGGATTTGACCCTGTAGCAGATCATTGCATATGGACTCAAATAAGAGGAAGTGTGGCAAGATGGGTGAGAACCTCTGGGAGAGGAAAGCCCAGCCCCAGAGAAGTGGGAACATTAAAAAATCTACACTGGATTCTTCCCAAACTGAAAAGCGCTTGGCAGGGAAATTGGACAGAATCGCAGGAGGGGCAATGAAGCCTCCAGTTTCCCAGAGTAACTAAGAGGAATTGCACCATGGGGGAAAGTGCACCAAAACTTGTGGGTAGGTCCCGGTAAAGACCTGGAGCACAGCCTGTATGGCATCTGGGAGAAGCCAGGCAGGCAGGGGCTCTGGACAGTGGGGTCTGTATATTGCGGCCTTTGGCAGGTGTGGGCCACGGGAGCGCAATTCCAGAAGCGCATGGCCCCGGAATCCCAGGGCACCCATAAGACTAACCCCAGGATGCTGCATTGCCCCAGGGACAGCCAGGACTCTCCTGCCGCCTGAGCCACCAAGCTGTGCAGGTCAGTGCCCCCCACTGCCCTGGGAGCATGTAGGCCAGTTGGGGGGACTGGGATACTGGGTTTGCTACTGCAAGGAGCTGATTTCAGGGCTGGAGACCTTGCCATTGCCATTGTTGTTGTTCCTCCATCAGAAAGAATCAATACCCACCATTTGCTTTGTCATGGATGCAATTGGAGGACGTTATGCTGAGTGAAATAAGTTTCGCACATCGAACTCCAATAAAAATATACAAAATATGTGGTTTATATATACAATTGGATATTACACAGCTGTCAGAAATGATGAATAACACGAAATAACATTTCCTTCAACATGGATGGACCTGGAGCTATTATACTGAGAGAAATTAATCACAGAAAGGCAATGATATGGTCTCACCCATATGTGGAATATAGGAAATATTGAAAGAGACCATAAGGGAAGGAGTGAAACTTAGTGGGGTAATATTACAGAGGAAGACAAATCATGAGAGACACTTAACTCTGGGGGAAAAATAACTGAGGGTCGCTGGAAGAGAGCGGGTGGGGGATGGGGGAACTGGGTGATGGGAGTTAAGGAGGGGACGTGATATGATGAGCACTGAGTGTGTAGTAAATATTGGCAAATTCAATTTAAACAAAGAAAAAAATGGACTTTCGCCTGTCCACATTCCTGGAACATCATACATGGACTGGGAGGATCAAACAACAGACACTCCTTCTCACAGATCTGGAATCTGGGATGTCTGAGGTCCAGGTGCAGCAGGTGTGGTCTCTGGAGAGCATCCACTTACTACTCCACCCTTTCCCTATCACCTCACATGGGGCCAGGGTGCAGGGAACTTTCCCAGTCCTGGAGTATAAGGGCCCTGATCCTATCATGAAGCTGCACCTCCTTACATAAGTGTTCCCTGAAGGCTCCACCTCATTCCCTATCTCATGGGCATTAGGTTCCAACATGGGCATGGTAGAGGTCACGCACAGTGACCTGACATCTGCACCAGATGGATTGATGAGTTATTCCCTGCAGGTGAAAGGTTCTCCAATCAAGCTCCTCATCCTGAGGTCCTTCATTGATCCAGTATAACCTCTGGTCTCTGAGCACATGGTGTATACATGACCTTCAGAACCAGACTGTGACCTGGGGAAGAGGACAGCTTCCTTCTGAGACCTGGGAAAGATCTTGGCCTATTGGTATTATCATTTAAAGTTTCGTGCTGCTTCCAGATATTATTCATCTCCTTTCCCTATGATTCAGACATCTGTCTACTGAGAATGACCATGTTTCTCTTTTGTCCTTCCAGTTTGATGCTTGTTTAGTGAAATGATTCCCCACACCATGTCCAGTCTTTATTGCCTGCCAGCTCCCTGACATTCCTTCCTCATTCTTCTCCTCCACCCAAAGGATAAGAAATCAAACAATAACCCAGGGGTTCCCTCTTTTGATGCAGTTGGGACACTAACTCCACACAAGCCCCTCCTGGAGCAGGACCCCATCCCCACCACTGACCCACAACACACATCCGGAGCCAGTGTCCTTCCCTGGCACCATCCAGGCATTTATGACCTGATGAGAGGCCTGCCTGGCTCTCATCAGACATGAAGGTGAATGTGATGAATGGTTATACTCTTGTGATTGTGTGTGTGTGTGTGTGTTTGTGTGTTTCTGTGAATGACCTCTGAGTCCACATCCCTTCCATGTCATGCTCGGAATATGTCTCACTCCCAGGCTGTTATTAACATTTTTGTACAATGTCTCTTTTCTCTTGTGTTGATTGGGGATTCCTCTATACCGCAATTTGCAAGACAGCATGTTAGCTTGGGGTCCTGTGATCCACAGTGAACACCACTAAGACTCATTAAAAGGTTCAGATCATATGAATGGAGTTATTTGTAACTGATTAAAATTTCGGGTCAGGAAAAGTTAAGTACAAGTAAGTGCAAGTGGTATAGTTCAATTCTATGTCTCTAAGAAAGAGACTGAGGAGGTAAACACATAATCAAGTGTTCAGAGGGGCTCCCTGGGGGAAACTGCTCCTTGGAGAGGACGCCCTGTCCCTGACAGGAAACCTGCCCAGAACCTCCCTCTGCACCTGCTCCTGGGCCTTCAAGACAGAAGTGGTGAGGAGTGTGCACCCCCTGGTGGTCCCGATCCCCTTCTACAGGGAGGTTTGTGCCTGGGCTCACACTGAGGTCCCCTCACTGTGTCCCTTGCACAGTAATACACGGCCGTGTCCTCGGCTCTCAGGCTGTTCATCTGCAGATACAGCGTGTTCTTGGAGTTGTCTCTGGAGATGGTGAATCGGCCCTTCACAGCGTCTGGGTAGTATGTGCTACTTCCACCACTGTTAATGTATGCGACCCACTGCAGCCCCTTCCCTGGAGCCTGGCGGACCCAGTTCATTTCATAGCTACTGAAGGTGAATCCAGAGGCCACACAGGAGAGTCTCAGGGACCCCCCAGGCTTCACCAGGTCTCCCCCAGACTCCACCAGCTGCACCTCACCCTGGACACCTGCAGACACAAGACATCCTGGTCAAACAACTGTCCCAGATCCCCACTTTCTCTCACTCACCTCCACTCACAGACTCAAGGTCTCTGGTTCTCTTTGAATTACCTTTTAAAATAGCAACAAGGAAAACCCAGCCAAGCACACACTCCATGGTGGTTTGTCTGTGTTGTGTCCTGATCACTGAATCAGGTCACCTTGGGATCCAGGGTCTGGGGCTCCTCTCCCAGCTGCAGGGTCGGGACTGGCCTGGTTTAATCAGTGGAGGGAGGGCCCTATTTGCATGTCCTCTGACTATATAACCAGCTCCAGGCTTACATTTGTGTATTTAAAGCCAACACATGTATTTCACCACAATTCTATAGCGATTTGTGTAGATGGCCCACTGACTATATGCAGTTCTAAGCACAGTTATTTTTGAATTTCTGGGTGCATTTCAAAAGACACATCAGTATAGGTCATTTTCTGGAGATATTTCATCTTGTTATTAAATTTTTATGTTAAATATTTATTTTAGGTGCTAGTGTAAATTGGATTATTTTGTTAATCTTGTATATGTGATTTGTTGTTATTATGTAGTAATATATCTTTATTTTATTTGCTGATTTTATATACCTATTTTTTTGCTGAGCTCATGAGTTATTTCTTCCAGTTTTTATGCGACGTTTTTACTCATTCACTCTATTAATACATTGTCATAGGAAAACTAATTATTTTCTTTCCAGTTTATCACCTTTTCTTTTTTTATGTTGTTTTCTTGCCACGTTTACTGGTAGGTTCTCCAGTCTGGGGCAGAAAGCATTTTCCTCTTGTCTTCAGGGTGCATTGTCTGTTTTAATCATGCAGTTGATATAAGGCAGACCTAGAGGAGACAATAAATTTCATTTTGTATTCATTTTGTTCCATTCCCTTGAAAAATGTTGGTGGTGTTTTGATAAGGTTCATTATTGAATGCATAGATTGTTGTTGGTGGCTTAGATATTATATGAATATTTATTTTTCCAATCCATGAGAATAGACTGTTTTCCATTATTTCTGTCTTCTCCAATGTCCTTCATACGTATTTTAGAATTTTTAGACTATAGGTCTTATGCTCTTTTGTTAGGATTATTTCTCATTATCTGAAGTTTCATTTGTTTTTTAAATGTTATTTCTTAATTATATTTTTTATTTGAGATCGCTTTGCCAACATATAGTATAACACCCAGTGCTCATCCCATCGAGGGACCCCACAGTGCCCGTCACCCAGTCACCCCTACCTCCGCTGACCTCCCTTACAACTACGCCTTCCCAGAGTTCCTTTCCCAGAGTTAGGAGTCTCTCATGTTCTGTCGACCTCTCTGACAGTTCCCACTCATTTTATCTCCTTTCCCCTTTACT
>JAEUCK010006593.1:0-10445 GCA_017311455.1 Otocyon megalotis megalotis
GGTACAGGTTAGGTTTAGGGTTAAGGTTAGGTTTAGGGATATGGCACAAGTTAGGGTTACGGTTAGGTATAGGGTTAGGTTTACGGTATAGGTTAGCGTTAGGGTTAGGGATAGGGTTAGGTTTAGGGTTATGGTACAGGTTAGGGTTAGGTTTAGGTTTACGGTACAGGTTAGGGTTAGGGTTTGGTTAGGGTGAGGGTTAGTGTTACGGTACATGTTAGGGTTAGTTTTAGGGTTAGGGTTAGGTTTGCCATAGAGTTTAGATTGAGGGTTAAGGTTAGGGTACAAGTTAGGTTTTTATTTAGGTTTAAGGTTATGTTTAGGGTTACGGAACAGGTTAGGATTAGGGTTAGGGTTATGGTACAGCGTAGGTTTAGGGTTAGGTTTAGGGTTTCGATACAGATTAGGGTTAGGGTTAGTGTTACGGTTACAGTACAGGTTAGGATTAGGGATAGGGTTAGAGTTATGTTTAAGGTTACGGTACAGTTTAGGTTTAGGGTTAGGGTAAGTGTTACGGTACAGGTAAGTGTTACGGTTAGGGTTAGGGTTACAGATAGGGTTGCGGTACAGTTGTGGGTTAGGGTTATGGGTAGGGTTAGTGTTAGGGTGAGGGTTAGGTTATTGTTACGCCACAGGTTAGGCTTCCGGTTAGGGGTACGGTTACGGTACAGGTAAGGGTTATGGTTAGGTTTAGCGTTAGGGTTAGGGTTAGCGTTACGGTACAGGTTAGAGTTAGGGTTAGGGTTAGGGTTACGGTTATGGCAGTGGTTAGGGTTAGGATTAGGTTTGGGGTTAGGGTACAGTTAGGGATACAGTACAGGTTAGGGATACGTTTACGGTTAGGTTTAGGGTTAAGGTTAGGTTTAGGGTAAGGTTTTGGGCTAGGGTTTGGGTTAGTGTTACGGTACAGGCTAGGGTTAGTGTTAGTGTTAGGGTTAGGGTTAGGTTTGCCATAGATGTTAGGGTTAGGGTTAGGGTTAGGGTTAGAGTTTAGGTTTAGAGTTAGGGTTAAGGTTAGGGTTAGGTATACGTTTCAGTTAACGGTTAGGGTTAGGGTTAGGGTTACGGTACATGATAGGGTTAGGTTTAGGGTTAGGTTTAGGGTTACGGTACAATTAGGGTTCGGTATAGTGTTAGGTGAGGGTTACGGTACAGGTAAGGGTTATGGTTAGGTTTAGGGTTTGAGTTAGGGTTAAGGGTCAGGGTTAGGGTTAGGGTTAGGGTTTAGGGTTAGGGGTAGGGTTAGGGTTAGGGTTGCAGTACAGGTTAGGGTAATGGTTAGGTTTACGGTTATGGTACAGGATAGCATTAGTTTTAGGGTTAGGGCTAGGGTTACGGTATAGGTTAGGGTTACGGTTAGGGTTAGGGTTAGGGTTAGGATTTGGGTTACGGTACAGGTTATTGTTAAGCTTAGGTTTAGGGTTAAGGTTAGGTTTACTGTACAAGTTATGGTTATGGTTAGGTTTAGGGTTACAGTTAGTGTATAGGTTAGCATTAGGGTTAGGGTTAGGGTTAGGTTTAGGGTTACGGTACAGTTTAGGGTTAGGGCTAATGTTAGGGTTACGGTACAGGTTAGGGTTAGGTTTAGGGGTAGGGTTAGGGTTACGGAACATGTTACGGTTAAAGTTAGGGTTAGGGTTAGGTTTAGGGTTAGGTTTACCCTACAGGTTAGAGTTAGGGTTAGTGTTAGGGTTACGTTAGAGTTTATGGTTACGTTAGGGTTAGGGTTAGTGTAACGGTACAGGTTAGGGTTAGGGTTAGGGTTAGTTTTACGGAACAACTTAGGGTTACGGTAAGTTTTAGGGTTAGGGTTACTTATAGGTTAGTGTTAGGGTTAGGGTTAGGTTAGCTTTAGGGTTACGGTACTGGTGAGTGTTAGGGTTAGGGTTAGGGTTCGGGTTAGGTTTACGGTACATTTTAGGGTTAGGGTTACGTTTACGGTTACAGTTCAGGGTAGGTTTAGGGTTAGGGTTAGTGTGATGGTTACAATACAAGTTATGGTTAAGGTTAGGGTTAGGGTTAGGGTTACAGTTCAGGTTAGGTTTAGGGTTAGCGTAGGGTTACGGTACAGGTTGGGTTTAGGGTTAGGGTTAGGTTTAGGGATACGGTACAAGTTAGGGTTACGGTTAGGTATATGGTTAGGTTTACGGTATAGTTTAGCGTTAGGGTTAGGGATAGGGTTAGGTTTAGGGTTATGGTAAATGTTAGGGTTAGTGTTATGTTTATGGTACAGGTTAGGTTTATGTTTAGGGTTAGGGTTAGGGGTACGGTAGAGGTTAGAGTTAGGTTTAGGGTTATGGTACAGTTTAGGTTTAGGGTTCGGGTTAAGGTTAGTTTTAGGGTTAGGGTTAGTGTTACGGTACAGGTTAGGGTTAGTGTTAGTGTTAGCGTTAGTGTTAGGTTTGCCATAGAGTTTAGATTTAGGGTTAAGGTTAGGGTACAGGTTAGGTTTATAGATAGGTTTAAGGTTAGGTTTATGGTTACGGAACAGGTTAGGATTAGGGTGGCGTTATGGTAGAGGGTAGGGTTAGGGTTAGGTTTAGGGTTTCGGTACAGGTTAGGGTTAGATTTAATGTTAGGGTTACAGTACAGGTTAGGATTAGGGATAGGGTTAGGGTTATGTTTAGGGTTACGGTACAGTTAGGTTTAGGGTTAGGGTAAGTGTTACGGTACAGGTAAGGTTTATGGTTAGGGTTATGGTTCGGTTACGGTTAGAGTTGCGGTACAGTTCTGGGTTAGGATTACGTGTAGGGTTAGGGTTAGGGTTAGGGTTACATTTCAGGGTAGGGTTAGGGTTAGTTTTAGGGTTACGGTATAAATTAGGGTTAGTGTTAGGGTTAGGGTTGCGATACAGGTTAGGGGTAGGGTTAGGGTTGTGGTTAGGGTTAGGGTTATGGTTAGGGGTAGGTTTACCATACAGGTTATTGTCAGTGTTAGGTTTAGGTTTTGGGTTAGGGTTAGGTTTGCGGTACAGTTTAGGGTTAGGCTTAGTGTTAGGGTTAGGGTTACCGTACAGGTAATGGTTAGGGTTAGGGTTGCAGTACAGTTTAGGGTTAGGGTTAGGGTTAGTGTTATGGTACAGGTTAGCATTAGGGTTAGGATTAGGGTTAGGGTTACGGTACAGGTTAGGGTTAGGTTTAGGGTTAGTGTTACGGTACAGGGTAGTGTTAGGGTTAGGGGTAGGGTACGCTACAAGTTAGGGTAGGGTTAGTGTTAGGGTTCGGTTTATGGTATAAGTTAGGGTTAGGGTTAGAGTTAGGGTTAGGGTTAGGGTTAGTTTTGCGGTACAGGTTATGGTTAGGGTTAGGGTTAGTGTTAGGGTTAGGGTTTGGTTTGTCATAGAGTTTAGGCTTATGGTTAGTTTAGGGTACAGGTTAGGTTTAGAGCTAGGGTTAGGGTTATGTTAGGGTTACGGTACAGTGTAGGTAGGGTTAGGTTTAGGGTTACATTTATGATACAGGTTATGCTTAGTGTTAGTAGTAAGATTAGGGTTACGGTACAGGTTAGTATTAGGGTTATGGTTATGGTTAGGGTAAAGGTGAGGTTTAGGTTACGGTACCGGTTAGGGTTAGGGATAGGTGTAGGGTTATGGTAAATTTTATGGTTCGGTTTAGGGTTAGGTTTACTATACAGGTTAGTTTTAGGGTTAGGGTTACTTTTACGGGACAGGTAAGGGTTACGGTTAAGGTTAGGGTTAGGATTATTGTTAGAGTTGCCCTACAGGCGTGGGTTAGTGTTACTGGTAGGGTTATGGTTAGGGTTACGGTACAGTTTAGCGTTAGGGTTAGGGTTGGGGTTAGGGTTATGGTACAAGTTAGGTTTAGGGTTGGGGGTTGTGTTAGGGTTAGAGTTAGTGTTAAGGTATAGGTTAGGGTTAGGGTTAGGTTTAGTGTTAGGATTATGGTACAGGTTAGGGTTAGTGTTAGGTTTAGGTTTAGGTTTATGGTACAGGTTAGGGTTAGGATTAGGTTTAGGGTTAGGGTTAGGGTTATGGTACAGGTTAGGGTTAGGGTTAGGGTTACAGTACAGTTTAGGTTTAGGGTTAGGGTTAGGGTTATGGTACCGTTTAGTTTTAGGGTTAGGGGTATTGTTAGGTGTAGGGTTAGTGTTACAGTGCAGGTTAGGGTTAGGGTTAGATTTAGTTTTAGGTTTCTGGTGCAGGTTAGGGTTAGGGTTAGGGTTAGGGATACGGTATAGGTTAGGTTAGGGTTAGGGTTAGGGTCAGGGTTAGGGTGACATTCAGGTTAGGGTTAGGGTTAGGGTTAGGGTTATGGTACAGGTTAGGGTTAGGGTTACAGTTAGGGATTGGATTAGAATTAGGGTTACGGTATAGGTTAGACTTAGGTTTAGGGTTAGGGTTAGGGTTATGGTACAGTTTAGCGTTAGGGCTAGGGTTAGGGTTAGGATTAGGTTTAGGGTTAGGGTTAGGGTTATGGTACAGGTTAGGATTAGGGTTGGGGTTAGGGTTAGGTTTACGGAACAGCTTAGGGTTACAATAAGGTTTAGGGTTAGAGTTACGTTATAGGTTAGCGTTAGGTTTAGGGTTAGGGTTAGCTTTAGGGTTACGGTACAGGTTAGGGTTACGGTTAGGATTAGGGTTAGGGTTAGGTTTACGGTACTGGTTAGTGTTAGGGTTAGGGTTACGGTTACGGTACAGAGTAGGGTTAGGGTTAGGGTTAGTGTGATGGTTACAATACAAGTTACGGTTAGGGTTAGGGTTAGGGTTAGGTTAGGGTTACAGTACAGGTTAGGTTTAGGGTTAGTGGTAGGGTTACGGTACAGGTTAGGTTTAGGGTTAAGGTTAGGTTTAGGGATACGGCACAAGTTAGGGTTACGGTTAGGTATAGGGTTAGGTTTACGGTATAGGTTAGCGTTAGGGTTAGGGATAGGGTTAGGTTTAGGGTTATGGTACAGGTTAGGGTTAGGTTTAGGTTTACGGTACAGGTTAGGGTTAGGGTTTGGTTAGGGTGAGGGTTAGTGTTACGGTACAAGTTAGGGTTAGTTTTAGGGTTAGGGTTAGGTTTGCCATAGAGTTTAGATTGAGGGTTAAGGTTAGGGTACAAGTTAGGTTTTTATTTAGGTTTAAGGTTAGGTTTAGGGTTACGGAACAGGTTAGGATTAGGGTTAGGGTTATGGTACAGCGTAGGTTTAGGGTTAGGTTTAGGGTTTCGATACAGGTTAGGGTTAGGGTTAGTGTTACGGTTACAGTACAGGTTAGGATTAGGGATAGGGTTAGAGTTATGTTTAAGGTTACGGTACAGTTTAGGTTTAGGGTTAGGGTAAGTGTTACGGTACAGGTAAGTGTTACGGTTAGGGTTAGGGTTACGGATAGGGTTGCGGTACAGTTGTGGGTTAGGGTTATGGGTAGGGTTAGTGTTAGGGTGAGGGTTAGGTTAGTGTTACGCCACAGGTTAGGCTTACGGTTAGGGGTACGGTTACGGTACAGGTAAGGGTTATGGTTAGGTTTAGCGTTAGGGTTAGGGTTAGCGTTACGGTACAGGTTAGAGTTAGGGTTAGGGTTAGGGTTACGGTTATGGCAGTGGTTAGGGTTAGGATTAGGTTTGGGGTTAGGGTACAGTTAGGGATACAGTACAGGTTAGGGATACGTTTACGGTTAGGTTTAGGGTTAAGGTTAGGTTTAGGGTAAGGTTTTGGGCTAGGGTTTGGGTTCGTGTTACGGTACAGGCTAGGGTTAGTGTTAGTGTTAGGGTTAGGGTTAGGTTTGCCATAGATGTTAGGGTTAGGGTTAGGGTTAGGGTTAGGGTTAGGGTAGAGTTTAGGTTTAGAGTTAGGGTTAAGGTTAGGGTTAGGTATACGTTTCAGTTAACGGTTAGGGTTAGGGTTAGGGTTACGGTACATGATAGGGTTAGGTTTATGGTTAGGTTTAGGGTTACGGTACAATTAGGGTTCGGTAGAGTGTTAGGTGAGGGTTACGGTACAGGTAAGGGTTATGGTTAGGTTTAGGGTTTGAGTTAGGGTTAAGGGTCAGGGTTAGGGTTAGGGTTAGGGTTTAGGGTTAGGGGTAGGGTTAGGGTTAGGGTTGCAGTACAGGTTAGGGTAATGGTTAGGTTTACGGTTATGGTACAGGATAGCATTAGTTTTAGGGTTAGGGCTAGGGTTACGGTATAGGTTAGGGTTACGGTTAGGGTTAGGATTAGGGTTAGGATTTGGGTTACGGTACAGGTTATTGTTAAGCTTAGGTTTAGGGTTAAGGTTAGGTTTACTGTACAAGTTATGGTTATGGTTAGGTTTAGGGTTACGGTTAGTGTATAGGTTAGCATTAGGGTTAGGGTTAGGGTTAGGTTTAGGGTTACGGTACAGTTTAGGGTTAGGGCTAATGTTAGGGTTACGGTACAGGTTAGGGTTAGGTTTAGGGGTAGGGTTAGGGTTACGGAACGTGTTACGGTTAAAGTTAGGGTTAGGGTTAGGTTTAGGGTTAGGTTTACCCTACAGGTTAGAGTTAGGGTTAGTGTTAGGGTTGCGTTAGAGTTTATGGTTACGTTAGGGTTAGGGTTAGTGTAACGGTACAGGTTAGGGTTAGGGTTAGGGTTAGTTTTACGGAACAACTTAGGGTTACGGTAAGTTTTAGGGTTAGGGTTACTTATAGGTTAGTGTTAGGGTTAGGGTTAGGGTTAGCTTTAGGGTTACGGTACTGGTGAGTGTTAGGGTTAGGGTTAGGGTTCGGGTTAGGTTTACGGTACATTTTAGGGTTAGGGTTACGTTTACGGTTACAGTTCAGGGTAGGTTTAGGGTTAGGGTTAGTGTGATGGTACAATACAAGTTATGGTTAAGGTTAGGGTTAGGGTTAGGGTTACAGTTCAGGTTAGGTTTAGGGTTAGCGTAGGGTTACGGTACAGGTTGGGTTTAGGGTTAGGGTTAGGTTTAGGGATACGGTACAAGTTAGGGTTACGGTTAGGTATATGGTTAGGTTTACGGTATAGTTTAGCGTTAGGGTTAGGGATAGGGTTAGGTTTAGGGTTATGGTACAGGTTAGTGTTAGGTTTAGGTTTACGGTACAGGTTAGGGTTAGGGTTATGGTTAGGGTGAGGGTTAGTGTTACGGTACAAGTTAGGGTTAGTGTTAGGGTTAGGGTTAGGTTTGCCATAGAGTTTAGATTGAGGGTTAAGGTTAGGGTACAAGTTAGGTTTTTATTTAGGTTTAAGGTTATGTTTAGGGTTACGGAACAGGTTAGGATTAGGGTTAGGGTTATGGTACAGCGTAGGTTTAGGGTTAGGTTTAGGGTTTCGATACAGATTAGGGTTAGGGTTAGTGTTACGGTTACAGTACAGGTTAGGATTAGGGATAGGGTTAGAGTTATGTTTAAGGTTACGGTACAGTTTAGGTTTAGGGTTAGGGTAAGTGTTACGGTACAGGTAAGTGTTACGGTTAGGGTTAGGGTTACAGATAGGGTTGCGGTACAGTTGTGGGTTAGGGTTATGGGTAGGGTTAGTGTTAGGGTGAGGGTTAGGTTAGTGTTACGCCACAGGTTAGGCTTACGGTTAGGGGTACGGTTACGGTACAGGTAAGGTTTATGGTTAGGTTTAGCGTTAGGGTTAGGGTTAGCGTTACGGTACAGGTTAGAGTTAGGGTTAGGGTTAGGGTTACGGTTATGGCAGTGGTTAGGGTTAGGATTAGGTTTGGGGTTAGGGTACAGTTAGGGATACAGTACAGGTTAGGGATACGTTTACGGTTAGGTTTAGGGTTAAGGTTAGGTTTAGGGTAAGGTTTTGGGCTAGGGTTTGGGTTAGTGTTATGGTACAGGCTAGGGTTAGTGTTAGTGTTAGGGTTAGGGTTAGGTTTGCCATAGATGTTAGGGTTAGGGTTAGGGTTAGGGTTAGGGTAGAGTTTAGGTTTAGAGTTAGGGTTAAGGTTAGGGTTAGGTATACGTTTCAGTTAACGGTTAGGGTTAGGGTTAGGGTTACGGTACATGATAGGGTTAGGTTTAGGGTTAGGTTTAGGGTTACGGTACAATTAGGGTTCGGTATAGTGTTAGGTGAGGGTTACGGTACAGGTAAGGGTTATGGTTAGGTTTAGGGTTTGAGTTAGGGTTAAGGGTCAGGGTTAGGGTTAGGGTTAGGGTTTAGGGTTAGGGGTAGGGTTAGGGTTAGGGTTGCAGTACAGTTTAGGGTAATGGTTAGGTTTACGGTTATGGTACAGGATAGCATTAGGTTTAGGGTTAGGGCTAGGGTTACGGTATAGGTTAGGGTTACGGTTAGGGTTAGGGTTAGGGTTAGGATTTGGGTTACGGTACAGGTTATTGTTAAGTTTAGGTTTAGGGTTAAGGTTAGGTTTACTGTACAAGTTATGGTTATGGTTAGGTTTAGGGTTACGGTTAGTGTATAGGTTAGCATTAGGGTTAGGGTTAGGGTTAGGTTTAGGGTTACGGTACAGTTTAGGGTTAGGGCTAATGTTAGGGTTACGGTACAGGTTAGGGTTAGGTTTAGGGGTAGGGTTAGGGTTACGGAACGTGTTACGGTTAAAGTTAGGGTTAGGGTTAGGTTTAGGGTTAGGTTTACCCTACAGGTTAGAGTTAGGGTTAGTGTTAGGGTTGCGTTAGAGTTTATGGTTACGTTAGGGTTAGGGTTAGTGTAACGGTACAGGTTAGGGTTAGGTTTAGGGTTAGTTTTACGGAACAACTTAGGGTTACGGTAAGTTTTAGGGTTAGGGTTACTTATAGGTTAGTGTTAGGGTTAGGGTTAGGGTTAGCTTTAGGGTTACGGTACTGGTGAGTGTTAGGGTTAGGGTTAGGGTTCGGGTTAGGTTTACGGTACATTTTAGGGTTAGGGTTACGTTTACGGTTACAGTTCAGGGTAGGTTTAGGGTTAGGGTTAGTGTGATGGTACAATACAAGTTATGGTTAAGGTTAGGGTTAGGGTTAGGGTTACAGTTCAGGTTAGGTTTAGGGTTAGCGTAGGGTTACGGTACAGGTTGGGTTTAGGGTTAGGGTTAGGTTTAGGGATACGGTACAAGTTAGGGTTACGGTTAGGTATATGGTTAGTTTTACGGTATAGTTTAGCGTTAGGGTTAGGGATAGGGTTAGGTTTAGGGTTATGGTAAATGTTAGGGTTAGTGTTATGTTTACGGTACAGGTTAGGTTTATGTTTAGGGTTAGGGTTAGGGGTACGGTAGAAGTTATAGTTAGGTTTAGGGTTATGGTACAGTTTAGGTTTAGGGTTCGGGTTAAGGTTAGTTTTAGGGTTAGGGTTAGTGTTACGGTACAGGTTAGGGTTAGTGTTAGTGTTAGCGTTAGTGTTAGGTTTGCCATAGAGTTTAGATTTAGGGTTAAGGTTAGGGTACAGGTTAGGTTTATAGTTAGGTTTAAGGTTAGGTTTATGGTTACGGAACAGGTTAGGATTAGGGTGGCGTTATGGTAGAGGGTAGGGTTAGGGTTAGGTTTAGGTTTCGGTACAGGTTAGGGTTAGATTTAATGTTAGGGTTACAGTACAGGTTAGGATTAGGGATAGGGTTAGGGTTATGTTTAGGGTTACGGTACAGGTTAGGTTTAGGGTTGGGGTAAGTGTTACGGTACAGGTAAGGTTTATGGTTAGGGTTATGGTTCGGTTACGGTTAGAGTTGCGGTACAGTTCTGGGTTAGGATTACGTGTAGGGTTAGGGTTAGGGTTAGGGTTACATTTCAGGGTAGGGTTAGGGCTAGTTTTAGGGTTACGGTATAAATTAGGGTTAGTGTTAGGGTTAGGGTTGCGATACAGGTTAGGGTTAGGGTTAGGGTTGTGGTTAGCGTTAGGGTTAGGGTTAGGGGTAGGTTTACCATACAGGTTATTGTCAGTGTTAGGTTTAGGTTTTGGGTTAGGGTTAGGTTTGCGGTACAGTTTAGGGGTAGGGTTAGTGTTAGGGTTAGGGTTACCGTACAGGTAATGGT
This sequence comes from Otocyon megalotis megalotis, assembly GCA_017311455.1. Classification (NCBI taxonomy): domain Eukaryota; kingdom Metazoa; phylum Chordata; class Mammalia; order Carnivora; family Canidae; genus Otocyon; species Otocyon megalotis. The sequence goes on from JAEUCK010006593.1 coordinate 9,881, forward strand.
TAGGGTTAGGGTTGCAGTACAGTTTAGGGTTAGGGTTAGGGTTAGTGTTATGGTGCAGGTTAGCATTAGGGTTAGGATTAGGGTTAGGGTTACGGTACAGGTTAGGGTTAGGTTTAGGGTTAGTGTTACGGTACAGGGTAGTGTTAGGGTTAGGGGTAGGGTACGCTACAAGTTAGGGTAGGGTTAGTGTTAGGGTTCGGTTTATGGTATAAGTTAGGGTTAGGGTTAGAGTTAGGGTTAGGGTTAGGGTTAGTTTTGCGGTACAGGTTATGGTTAGGGTTAGGGTTAGTGTTAGGGTTAGGGTTTGGTTTGTCATAGAGTTTAAGCTTATGGTTAGGGTTAGGGTACAGGTTAGGTTTAGAGCTAGGGTTAGGGTTATGTTAGGGTTACGGTACAGTGTAGGTAGGGTTAGGTTTAGGGTTACATTTATGATACAGGTTATGCTTAGTGTTAGTAGTAAGATTAGGGATACGGTACAGGTTAGTATTAGGGTTATGGTTATGGTTAGGGTAAAGGTGAGGTTTAGGTTACGGTACCGGTTAGGGTTAGGGATAGGTGTAGGGTT